>KE505062.1:546643-563909 GCA_000441515.1 Elaeis oleifera | reverse complement strand
ATTTTTGTAAATAAATATTATTTTAATATTATTTAGGAAAAGAGCTCCTTTGCTGTTCCTTTTTTTCGTCGTTTATATTTTTTTTTAAAAAAAAAAAACTTTCTTTGAAGGCCCCTCCATTTCATATACTGAATATGAAGGCGGTTATTTGATCTTCTTGTGACTAAAGTAATATATTTAATTTGAAACCTCCACTTTAGGTTCATTAATTTTATATTTATCATATGATTAGTAACAGATCAGCAGACACTGCCATCTTTCGCTGGCTGCCAGGACAAGTAATGGCTGTTATTTTGTTACAACGGTCATGGATTCCTTATCCTTTGACAATAATTCAGATAGGTCTTGCTTTCTTGCTGTCTATATTACAAAGGATCAACAAGAGGTTAAGGGATCAGCCCTAAGTATTGAGAAAAGATTTGAGGACAAGCATTTACCGTCCGTATCTCACTGATATTTGGATATCTTGACCCTTTTTCTGATCCATAGACAATTTATTTCTCATAGATTTAACACTAACATCCATACTGTGTGTATATATATATGGCATAATATCCATAGTATATTGTTTGACAAGGAGGTTGGCACTAAGTTTTTGAGCTCCAAAGCAACGTAATTTTGGTCAAACAAGATTACACAATCCTAGTCATCTATACAACAGCTGGTTATGACAACTGACAAGAAGCCGCGTTCGGAGATTTGGGACTTGGTCAGTTGTTTGGTAGTTCATCCGTACTACCATTCCAGGATCACTTTCAAGGTTTCCAAAAGAAGGTTCTCCCATGTATCATATTAATAAAAAATATAAAGCAGAACAAAATTATTTTTATTTCATTATATAAAATAAATAAATAATAAAAGATGATCAATGATACATAGAATTACTGAACAGTATGATTTTTATGATTTATTTAGCTACTTTTATGTACATGCTTATCAGCAAAATTCGCAAAGTATATGACATGAATCATACACTTTCGCACTTCAAATGTCATATGTAAGGCCTTATGTCTCTCAAACAAAGCTCGTGTCTGCAAGATTAGCACTCATAAACTAGAAATTATTTAGTTTTAACTTTAGGAATCCAGGAACAAATTTATTTTTTCAGTTTATTTAAGGAAATACATTTGGGCTAAGCAATAGAGACACAGGGGCATCGCCTTTTTTTTTTTTTTTTCTTGCCCAGGCAGGGCCCAGCTATGTGTGGTCTGTTTGGGAGATGGGTGTTTCTTGCGAGGGAGAGCCATGAGGTGGATTATCTTAAAAGTAAGGATGGGATTCTTTAAAGAAAGAAATCCCCGGTTTCTTTTGAGTGTGGCAATGCACAACTTATCTCATACCTTTTTTCCTGGTCTTAAGTAATGTAGCCGGGAAAGAAACAAGAAGAAAAGAGCAAAGCAGTTAGCTGTTCCATTAAGCAAGCACACTTGTATGGTAGTGGCTTTAGGATTTTTATGATCTCGGCTCGGACCAAATGGTATTTAGCAAATGTGCATGCTTTGCTTAGGGATGTGATAATTGGGGGCCTCCGCTTAGATCTAATAGTCCATGGTAGGTTATTAGGACATCTAAACAGAATCCTTGGTACGATTATGAGCAGAGTTCATGGTGCGATATAAAGTACATGTTTCGACTAACTGTAGAAACCCAAGACTTGTCCCATGAGAGATGCCAAATCTTTTTGTCGACCGAACTGTAGAGCTCCATAACCAATTTTCATTTGCACAAACTGCAACATTTTAAAAATTATCAAAAGAATTCTTGAATTATTAAAAATTCCTTTCTCAGCCAAATGATTATCTTAATAATTTTAAAGATATGGATTAGTTCAAAATTATCAATTATTCAGTATTAGATAATTTATTAATGAGCCTTGGAAATATTAATAGAGTTCGCAATCTATAGCTATTTGATGTTGGTGGTGATGTTACTTGTTCTTTTACTATTTATCGATGATACGCTATCTTAAATATGATTTTTATATAAAATATAGTAATATATTTTAAACTTTTTAATGTTAATTGTCACATTCTATTTTGACCTTTGGGATACTTTTTATACTTTCTCGCTATTTCGAATCTTTGCTCATGGGTAAAAACTATTGACCTTAAACCTACCTAATTTACGCTAAAAATCTTTGATAAAAGATTAATGTGATTTTGACAACAATAGTAAATCATTTAAATTGCAAACCCATGCCATTGAAAATGATTGCAGTAAAAACCATTGACCATATAGATTATCTGATTGATGTTAAATTTTTGATAAAAAGATTTAATGATTTTGATAAAACAATGAATCATTTATGTTGCAAACCATGCCATTGAAAATGATTGCACTACAAAAAATACTTAAAAACCAAGATTTATATTTTTTTTTGGGCCTTTAAACCATACATCAAGTTGATATGAATGGCAACAATTAGTATGCTAAAATATATCATATGGTACATAAAATTTATAATTTTGATGTCATTGATCATGATTTACACATTTTAAAATATTAATATATTTAAATTCGCTATTCTCATATCATAGTAAAACATAGTATGTGCTATTAAATTGTACATTTTGGCATCAAATTGATGCTTAGGCTATAGCCCACAAAAGTCCATAATTTTGATTTCCAGGCATTTTTTATGATATATATCATCTTTAAAATTATTTTTTAGAAAGAAATTGTCTCTTTCCTAGAAAGAAAAAAGAATCCTCCCATTCCTTGCTTTGTCCTCCTCCCGCCTCTACGCCACTATTAACATCATCGATAACTTCACCACCTCTCCATTGTTCTCCCTCCAAAATTATCAAAATTTGCACAAAAAGAAGAAGAAAAGAATGTCAGTATTAAGAGAATTTTAGCAAATTTCAACGTCAAGAGAAGTTTTTGTCATGAATAGACCTTCTAAGCAACGACTAGACCATACGACATTTCAAGAGGTAAGAAAGCCCAACAAATATTAACTTAAATCAGTTTCATACATAGTTCTTGATCATGAGAACTCACTTAGGATTTCAGAAAGAGGTTTTGTTTTTTTTTTGGTACAAGTAGGAGGCATAGCCTATAACTTAGTAAGTTCTAGAGTAACATATACCATAAGCATCAGCATATAAGTTACATACTAACTTTAAAAAGGATTTTGAATTGAAGAACAGGCGATAGTGATCTCTATACCTAGTAAAGTGCCGAACTAACATTGATTTCCTATTGCCATTTGTTGATCCTTTTGACAGATTAAACTCTGCAGCAACTGGGAGTGGATTTTTCATTTCAGCTCCACTACCTGTGAACAAAACCCAGCCATCTGATTTTACGGTAAGGGACATTCTTTATGTACTGCGGGCAATGTAGAAATTCGACGTGAAGTACACCGTTTATGTAATTGGTCCATATAGCCACCGCTTTCCAACATGTATTTAATGCCTGCAGTTTCATTTTTTGTTTATAAATTTGTATGATGAAATATCTCTTTTTTTGAAAAATTATAATATCCTGTGGCATATTATGACTTTCTATATACAAGATGTCATAATATGGTCCAGAAAATTATGACATCCTATGCATATCATGACATGCTGCATCAAATTATGACTTCCTGCATGCAGAATGTCATAATATGGTCCAAGATATTATAATATAAGAGGAGTATTTTTATCCAACACTTTTCAACGCGCATTTAATATCTGCAGCTTTACTTTTCATTTGAAAATTTTGAATGACGAAAATGCTCCTATTTTTTAAAAAATTACGACATCCTGTGCATATTATGACATGTTGTGTTATATTATGACATCCTGTAGATAAAAATTATGACTTTCTAGATGCATGATGTCATAATATAGACATAGGATATCATAAGTTTTTCAAAGAATAAGGATATTTTCATCATTCAAAATTTTAAACCAAAAGTAAAGCTGCAGGCATTAAATGCTCATTGGAAAGAAGTAACTACATAGACCAATCGGACAAAACGGTGCATTCCACATCGGATTTTCTACACCGCTCGCGGTGCGAGAAGAATTCCTCTTTATGGTAATAATTGAAGCATGGGACAATCTCCGAACAAAATCCAAGAGAGGCTCAGGAGCAAAAAAACTATCTCTGATGGTGTAGTAAATGTTGGGATTCAAGTACTGAAAGATAATAGATAAAGTGAAAGTAAAAATCATGCTAACGATAATATCAAAGGTATAGAGAAATCACAACAATTGTAAGAACATCAAAATTTAATATGGTTCAGTCGAGGCCTACGTCCACATAGGGATGAGAGTAAGAAGATGCTTCTACTATAATAATAGTTTAGAATACAAAAAAAATCTTCCCTGATACCAAGCTGAGAACACCACTTCTAATATATGAAAAAAAAATTCAAGATTAAACAAACCTCTGGTACAACTTGATGGAATAACTCCAACCCAAGGTTAAGCTAACTCTTTTTTCATGCCATCCGTTTTCATGCTTCGTTACGTGAAAAAACTTTTTCCATGGCTCTCCTAACTTTCACGTCGGCTCCCTCTTTCGTTTTTAGTTTTCCATGCACACTTACAAAGGCTCTATTGCTCCCTTTAAATAAGCCAATTAATAGAGCTTTAAAAGAATCATTTTCTGCATCTCCTTAGTTTCCACCTACTTTTGGTTTTCATGACACAAAAGGCTTCCATGCCATATCTTTTTCTGTGCTACCACAAAAGTCTTCGAATAGAAGAGGAAGAGGGAACGCATCAAGAGCCAAAAAAATCTCAGGACCAAGTACTCTTTTTCTCTTTTCTTTATTGAAGCAGTGGATCCCATATGAGAAGGGACTACATCAACAAATCTCTCCCTCTTAACTCATATGGGAGGTTCCATCAAGCCTGCAACATCCTTATACTTCATCAGTTTTATCTCTGAAACTGACTTTGTCAACATATCAGAACTGTTTTCTTCAGTATCAACTTTTTTCAAGTTTGAACTATTTCATCTCCAGCACATCCTGAACCAATGATATCTGACGTCGATGTGTTTATTTTGAACGAAATACCGAGTTCTTACTGAGATAAATAGTATTCTGGCTATCACTGTAGATGACGTACATCTCTTGCTCCCTACCAACCTCCTCCAATAAATTTTTTAGCCACAACATTTCTTTACCGATCTCCATTATGGTGATATATTCCGCCTCTTTCGATGATAGTGTGACACACTTTTATTTTGATTGCCACAATACTGCTCCCTTGAGAATATCATCAGATAATCTGATGTGGATTTTCGTATATCCACATCTCCTGTCATATCCACATTTGTGTAAACTTATAGCACAGGATCTCTACTGTCATAACATAAGCATGTCCTGAATGTCCCTTTAAGGTACCTCATTATCCACTTCATAGCTTCCCAATGCTTCTTCCCAAGGTTTGAAAGAACTGACTGATCATATCAACTGTATGAGCAATATTGTACCTAGTACACACCATAGCATACATAAGTCCCCACGGTAGAGGCATAGGAAATCTTACTCATCTCCACTTGATCCTTTTCGCTCTTTGGGCTTTGCACTTTAATCAATTTAAAGTATCCTGCAAGCGGACTCACCACCAGCTTCGCTCCGCTTATGTTAAATCAATCCAATACCTTCTCAATATATGCTTTTTGTGATAACTACAGCTTCTTAGATCTCCTATCTCAGACAATTCTCATCTCCAAGATCATTTTGGCCTGCCTCAAGTCTTTCATGGTGAATGCCTGACCCAACTTCACCTTCAGATTATTGATTTTAACAATATCGTGCCCCACTATCAGTATGTCATCAACATATAATAAAAGTATGATAAAATTATCTTCAAAAAATTTTTCATGAACACACAATGGTCAAAACTTATTCTCTTGTACCCGTTCTCCATCATGAAAGAATCGAACTTCTTATACCACTGTCGCGGTGTCTGCTTCAGTCCATAAATACTTTTTCGAATGGTACATCAAGTTCTCTTTGCTTTTAATTTCGAATCCTTTTGGTTATTCCATATATATCTCCTCCTCCAAGTCACTATGAAGGACCACCATCTTCACATCAAGTTGTTCTACCTCAAGGTCTAAATAGGTAGCGAGATCAATATAAGCTTCACGATGGGTGAGATTATATTTTCAAAATTGATGCCCCTCCTCTGACCAAAGTCTTTCACAACTAACCTCGCCTTGTACCTTGATTGTAAACTATTCTCCTATGGCTTCAACCTAAACACCCATTTATTTTAAACGCTCACTTTCCCTTAGGTATCTTCACTAGCTCATGTGTATTATTTTCTGCAAAGAATTCATCTCCTCCTTCGTTGCCTTCATCCACTTCTCACTATGCTATTACTTCATGGCTTCGAAGTAAGACTCAAGCTCCCCCGCATCCGTCAATAGCATGTAATCATGTGGTGCGTATCTCATGGATGGCCTCCACTCTCTTATGGATCTTCAGACCTCTTATAGATGGTTCAGCATATGGCATAGTATGAACACCATCCGCACTCTCCTCAACCTCGTGACTGTCATATATACCATCATTTGTAGTTGCTCCCTCATCATCAAGACTCCTTGGGGGGGTATCTAGACATAAGTCTATAGAATCGCTCGGGGTCGACTTTGGCTTGTTAGACTTCTCAAAGTCATCGATCATATGATCCTCAAAGAAAATAACATCATAGTTACGCATGATCTTCCACTCCACCAGATCCCACAACCAGTAGCCGAACTCTCTGTCTTCACCATAGCTCAGAAATATGCAGTGCTTCATCTAAACATCTAGTTTGGACCTCTTATCTCTAGAAATGTGTACGAACACCCTGTAACCAAAGAGTTTTAAAAATCATAAGAAACATCTTTTTTCAACCAAACTCTCTATGGTGTATCACCCTCAAGAGCATAGGATGGAGAAAGATTAATAACGTGAACCGCAGTCATCAATGCCTCTCTCCAAAATATCTTCGATAGTTTAGCATAAGAGAGCATGTACTTGATCCTCTTGTAGATCATCATGTTCATCCTCTCAGCAACCACATTCTTCTGGAGTGTCTTAGGCATCGTCTTCTCCACTCTGATGCCATTCTATTGACAGTATTTTTTAAAAGGATCCCTATATTTACCTCCGCTGTCCGCCCTATGCACTTCAGCTTTCGTCCAGTCTCTCTTTCAGCAAAGATGTGAAATTGCTTGAATATATCAAGCATTCCGTCCTTCATTTTCAAAGCATATACCCAAATTTTTGAGAATAATCATCAATAAAAGTCACGAAGTAAGAGCATCCACTAAGAATTTATCACTAATAGAGCTATGAACAAAATCCAATGCACCAGTTTTCTTTTAGAAGAAAAGTTCTAAAAGAAATTCGAATTTACTTACCTATCAGGTAGCTTGCACATATCTTCAATCCAGACTATCAGTAAGAAGAGCATTCTTCTTGACCAAAATTAACATCTCCTTTTGGCTCATATATCCTAGTCGTTGATGCCACAATTCTAAGATAGAAGATTTTTCTGCTACATTCATCTCTCTCTTACCGAGCTTGACCTGCATGAAATAAAGAGATCCTTGCTTAATGTCTCTGACCGCTACTAATGATTTTTTGATCAGCATCTACTTGCCGTCTCTAAATACACTATAGTAGCCCTCCTCATCTAATACCCCTATCGACAATCGGTTCAGATGGATATCTGGTATATGTCGAATATTTTCAATACTAGCCTGTATCCCAAGCTCATGATCAACATAATGTCCTCGACATCAATGATTTTGATTCTCCATCATTTCCATCTTTACCATTCCAAAGTCATTAAAATGATAAGATAAGAATAATTCTACCTCATTGTAACATGATACGAAATGGCCAAATCGATCATCCAGATAGAGTCTTGGCCAGTAGTATTTGCAAGACCATCATTTGTTGTGCCACAAACAACGATCATCTCTCCACCCGTAGCTACTGCTGTCATCTCATTGTTCGAGATGGAATCATCACTTAATTTATTCTTCAGCTTCCCCTTTTTAGTAATTGGCAGTGTTTCTTAAAGTGGCCTCATTTATCGTAGTTGTAACATCTGCTACTTTAGGACTTAGATCTCTCCTATGATTTAGCACACCCATTATCTAAGTTAGATTGGGAGTCCCTATGCTTGCTTCTTTTTTTCTTTTCGTGATGAGATTCTTATTATGGCTTAAGACCCCTTGTTCCTTCCTCCTAGCCTCCTCGTTAAGCACACAGTCTTTCATCATTGCTAAGGCTATCGAACCCTTCGATGAAGAATTGCTTAGAGACACCACCAAAGTCTCTCAACTATCGGATAAGAAACTCAACAATAGTAGGGCGTGGAGCTCCTTATCTAATGCTATCTTCATCGTGGTGAGCTGGTTCACGACATTCTAGAAGTTGTTTAGATTCTTCACCATAGAAGCCCCCTCCTTATATTTTATGTTTATGAATTTGTGAATTAGGAATGCCTTGTTCTACATCGTCTTTTCTTGTATAAGCTTTTCAATTTCAACCAGAGACTATGAGCGTTAACATCCATTGAAACATGGTGGAAGACGCTATCGTCAATACATTGCCGGATGAGCCCAATGATTTTGCAATTCAGTTTCTTCCATCCTCTGTCGGACATTTTATCGAACTAAGCAATAACTTTCTCAATTGAATTGTGAAGATCTTTACAGTAAAGAGGTCTTCCATGCATGCAAGGCTTCCAAATCAAATAGTTAGTTGATATCAACTTGATCATAGTGCCCGATGAAGATTGGTTTTCCATCTATTAACATCTCAACTCTTTCTTTAATACTCTAGATTCGATGGAATCTAGCTCCGATATCATTTATTAAGATTCGAGTACTAAAAGATAATAGATAAAGTGAAAACAAAAATCACGCTAACAATAATACCAAAGGCACAAAAAAATCACAGCAGTCGCAATAACATCAGAATTTTGCATGGTTCAGTTGAAGCCTACATCCATACGGAAATGAGAGTAAGCAGGAGCTTCCACTATAATAATAGTTTAGAGTACAAAAAAAAATTTCAAATATTATGTCGGAAACATCGCTTCTACTACAAAAAAGAAGAAATCTAAGATTAAATAAACCTCTAGTAGAACCCTCGATGAAATAATTCTAATCCAAGATAGAGCAAACTCCTTCAATTAACATTCTTCAATTTCTTTCTTAAATGAAGCACCCTCCAAATCTCTGTTCTTCTCTCTCTCTATCTCCTTTTCATGCTGTCCCTTTTCATGCTTCATTACGTGAAAAAAAATCTTTCCGTGGCTCTCCTGCCTTTCACGTCGGCTCTCTCTTTTTTTTAGATTTTCAACGCATGCTCACAAAGGCTCTATTGCTCCCTTGAAATAGGTCAATTAATAAAGTCCTAAAAGAACTCATTTTTTGCATCTCCTTGGTTTCTACATGCTTTTGGTTTCTATGACACAAAAGGCTTCTATGCTACGCAAAAGTCATCGAATAGAAGAGGGAGAGGGAAGGCGTCAAGAGCCAAAGAAATCCCAGAACCAAGTACTCTTTCCTCTTTTTTTATTTAAAATGGTGGGTTCATATGAAGAGGGAGACAAAATTTATCATCCATAAGAACATATGGCTGGGGCCACAAGTCAATAGCCACAATGTCAAAACCCATAAGATCGGACAACAAAGAAATATTTAAATCTTCTCTTTTAGCTATATTAGATCCAGACATACGAGACTTTAGGATCTTCTTATGTATTGTACACTATTTTATGATCCCAAATTGAAAAGCACTAAGTCAGGGTGAGAATATGTTGTCAAAGATAAGTGCAACAAATTCATCATCACATAATGTGAAACAAAAAGTAGGCTAAATTTACATAAATATTAAATAGTAATTAGCTGGGGAGGCCTAAGAGGTAGTGGTTTATCCTTTTGTAGATGTCAATGATTTGAATCTAGTTATCGCTAACCCGTGAACTTAGCTAATACTCGAATAGCACCCCTTTTTTCTAGTTTGGCAATTTGACGTATAATTTATCATACATGGATGTTAATAATATCCTTTCATTTAGCATCACCTTAGGATGGCATAGCCTAACATTAATGGTGAGGTTGGGAAAGGCTTACGATGGATATCTAAGCACATAGAATGAAGGACGTGGCAAACAACAAAATGAAGTATCACTTTCTAAAAAAATTTCTTGCAAAATTCTTAAGGCTTCCCAACATTTTGGAGGCTTAATATCTCATCAATTACTAGAATTCATGCATGCATGTATGTAAACATATTAGATGTTAACAAAATTGTTGTATGTAAGTTTTTTTTTTGAACTAAATGAGGGCCTAGAGCCCCCATTTATTATAATGATACTAGAATAGTTATGGCTTACATGGGTCCCATTACATAATTATTTATGAGGCAAAGGACAAAGATACATGGACAAGGGAGCTCCTTATCCATGAACGTGACCATAGGTTTCCTTCACGTGCTTACATGGGCGGAGGTGAGAAACCATGCAGACCATGCATAAGAGAGAAAGAAACTACTATCGGAGTCAAATACCCTTGGTAGCATAGAGATATTTCTTAGATCAATGAAGTCATCTTCCAGAATATGGGCTATCCGGCTGTTTAAGAAGAAGATGATTCCCTTTGATAGGTCGGGGGCTGATAGAGCTTCAAAGTTGAATACCCCATTATTTATTTAAGCTAGATACACCAACAACAAACAGTCAGTAGGGAGTCAAAAGCTTTGTTCACCATCCGTTTGGATAGACCCGACCTCTAATCTCCTTAGATGTCAGAGAATCCAATGGGAAGACAATAGCTTTTAAGACACTACAGCAGCTAGGTCTAGGTTGAGTATGAGTAAATGCACGAAATAAGGACATGATCAGCTATTTTAGGGTGATTACCATAGAAAGGGCATAAGCTTGGGCCACAAACTCCTTCTTAGCTAGAATGTCAGCAGTTAGGATCTTTTTCTAGAAGCTTAACCAACTGAAGAATTTATTCTTTCTACGATAGGCAATATCAAAATAATCAATCATATTTGAGATCTCATACCACTATTCTTGAGGAACTGATGATAGTTTCTGATCGTGAACCCCTTGCTAAAACTTCATTTCCAAAGCCTACCATCTCTTCCACTAGATAGGTGAGTTGAATGAGAGATTAGAAGCGGGAGGCTAACCTCATTCAATGCTGAAGAAGGCAAAGGAGAAGGGAAATTGTTCATAATATCAACTCCGCTATACTATAGTTCTGTTTCATGGCCAATAGAAATAAGTGTGGTAGAATAAAGTTTGCTCACAATTATTGACCCAATCAATAGTAAATTCTTGAAATAGATTGAAGTTCTTCAGAATATCTTTCCAAAATGATGAGGCTATTTGAAAAAAGTTCGTAGATGGCTTAGTTGTGGGTTTGTCATCATAGTAGATTTGCTGAACCAAATTTTGCCGACTAGACCCCTAGTCGTTAAAGTATTTCTACCACCCTTAATCAAAAGTGCCTAGTTGGCTCTTGAGAGGTCCATTACTCCTAATCCAGCAAGATTTTTTGATCTACAGACTTAATTCTAAGCCACCAGGTGCTTGATCTTACTAGCATTATCATGACCACCCCATAGAAAATTTCTACAGATACTGTCAATTCGCTTGATGATTGTTTCTGAGATATGAAGAACCGATATCTAGTAGAGGGAAATAGCTCTTAAGACCGAATTAATCAAAGTCAGTCACCCTGCAAAGGATAGGGAGTTATGTTGCCCTCCGACTAGCTTTTATCAACTTTCTCAAGCAAAAATGCCAGTCTCTCTTCCTTAGCATTGAGAAATACAATAGAATGCCAAGATAAGTGATTGCTAATTCAGAAGGTTGACAGCCAAGATTCCTAGCATCGTCACTAACTTCCTCTGAGGATAAATCAATCCCTATCAGCTTTGTCTTCTCAAAATTTATCTTAAGCCCTATCATCAGCTCAAAGGAGTAGAGTATGAGTTTCAAAACGTTGATTTGGTCCTTAGTAGCCTTACAGAAAACCATTATGTCATCAGTAAATTATAAACACTAAATTTTTTTATTACATCTAGTCGACCAATGCCTGTAATTAATCCTTTCGAAGTAGCTTCATTTAACATTCTGCTCAGAATGTCTGCCACTAAGATGAATAACATGAGAGATAAGGGGTCATCTTACTTTAAACCTTTTTATTTTGAAACCATCACCCTGGTTCACCATTTATCAAAAGTGCTGAGCTTAAGGATGGAAGTAGGGTAGAGATCCAATAGATCCACTTATCTCCAAAGCCTCTTTCTTTAGTAGCTGAAGCAAAAAATGCCAAAAAATGTTGCTAAATGCTTTTCAAAATTCAGCTTGTAGACTATGCCTTTAGAGTTGGTTTTCTATAGTGGGAGATATCTCTGTAGCTGAAATAAAGCTCTAGAAGATGTATCACCCCTTAATGAAAGTCATTTGGTTATAGAAAATCAATGAGTTAATGACCTTAGATAATCACCAAGGAAGAATCTTAGAGATCAGTTTTATAATCCCATTTTTGATGCTTATCAAGTTGTAGTCTCGGACAGACATACATTTAGCTTTCTTCAGTATTAAAGAGATGAAAGTGTGATTCATCCTTGATAGATCCGTCTTGGAGCATTGAAAGTCAGAGAAAACCTTCAGAATATCCCCCTTAATGGAGTCCCAGAAGTGTTGGTAAAAAGAAATCGAAAAACCTTCAAGTCCTGGAGCCTTGTCACTTCCCAAACTAAAGAGGGCAGCTCTAATTTCCTCCATGAATGGATCTTCAAGAGCTGACTGGCCATGCATGGAGTCAAGGTACAATTTGTTCCATAGTACTCCCATTTCTGGCAATACTTCTGAGCCTAGTACAAACCTATAATATAAATAGAAAGCTTTTTGGATTCCAACTTGGGTTGCTGTGAACCTTCCATTACTCTCTACTTTTGTAATCTAATTTTTCTTCTCCTACTGCAGGCTCTGAGATCGAAAAATCTTATATTTCAGTTACCTTCTTGTGGCTATTAGGCATGTGATCTTTACTTTCAATAAACCTCTTTCTCGGTTAATAGAAATTCCAATAGTTGGTTAAGTGATTGTCTTTCATAAAGGTCATCAGCTAACAGGCTTCTGAGTTCATTGACTCAGTTTAATTCATCAATTCTAGATGAGAGTTCTTTTTTCTTTGAAAGATATTGCGTTGTGTTCCTTACTCCAACTACACAGCTTTAGTCTAAAAAATATGAGTTTGCTGACTAAGGATGCCACTAAGTCATTGTTGCTGGGGGCAGACATCCACTATTCCTTTACCATCTCGTCGAAATCATCGTGCATGTACCAATGGTTTTAAACCTAAACAGTCTGCTTCAAGTACAATTAGGATCCTCTTGGGGTTTGAACAGGAGCAGCAGAGAGATATGGTCTGAGATGATATAGGCCAAAGGGACCAAGAAGACAGAGGGTAGTAGTTGTGCCACTTTAGGGATGAAAAATGTCTGTCCAGCTTAGCCAAGCATGCTTTTTCACTGAAGTTAGCCCATGTGGAACATCTGCATGCAAGTTGAATTTCACGAGGTCCATGTCATTAATAATAAAACAGTTGAACTCCCTTGAAGCCATGTAGCTACTTGACATTCCAAGCCTTTCAGTAGTGAATCTAGTGACATTAAAGTCCCCAATAATAGGGACTCGGATAATTCAATCTGATTATTCTTAGCTCGTTAAATTGAGACTTTCTACTAAGATGGTTGTGAGGACCGTAAACATTAGTAACTAACCAAGAAAATCTATCAATTTTGAAGGAGAAACGAGTACTTAAAGAATAATCACCAATAGATATGAGTGAGCCCTTGATTTCAGTGCTGCACCAACCAATTAAGAGACCCCCAAAAGAGTTCACAGCCTCTTTAGAATGCCATTTATCAATTAGAGTTCCCATGACTATCCTTAGAAGCTTGGGGTGAGATGGTTTAGTCTAGTCTCCTCAAGGCAAATGATTTACTTCTAGAGTTTAGAATGGTCTCTTTGATCAACTTAATTCTTTAGATATAAGGCCCATGCCTCTTACATTACAGTATAGAAGCAACATTGGATGAGATCGACTCACCATAATAGATGGAGAAGTAGGCAGCTAAATATAATACCTAATAGAACTTTGCATCCATTAGAGCTTAATAAGCTTACATCAGAACCTAGGCCAAGAGCAGCTTGACTGCAGCAAAATAAAAACCTCCAAAATGCCAAATAAAGGATCTAGCCATCAAAACTATGACATAAAATAGCCAACAAAAGTGATGTAAGCTAGTAGGCCACAGAAGAGAGTAGCAAAAGTAGATACTATAGCAAAACTAAATTTCTAGTATATCCAACTTGGTTAAACAGGCATTGCATCATTAGTGATCATGCAACGAACTTGAGCTTAAAGGTAGTAGATTTTAGATTTTTGCTAAGGATGTCGATGCCACATTTACGAATGAGCTTAAAAAGATCACCGGTTGTCATAAAGTTGATGAAGAGGATGTCCTTCTCCGATAAGGAGAGACCTTCCATGCTAAGAGCTCGAATCTTCTTGATATGCGGCCGAGGACTTTGCTTCACAAGTTTGGGAGTGGAGAGATGAGAGATTGGGTTATGTGAGGTCAGATTTTCTTTTAGAATAGAGAAGACCTTAGTTACGAGGATAAGGTGTGGATAACGAATAACGAGGTCAGATGGTCTTTTGCTAGGCTGTAGATCATAGACAACGGCTCAGTGTACAAACTACCCTCATAGGAAAGATGAGAATATACAAGATCAATTGAGGCAAAAATCAGAGGGAAGTCAGGGCAGAAAGTTAAGGTGCTAACGTTAATAGTGGGGGTAGAATAAAAGGAGATAGCCTGACCCAAACAAAGGATGGTAAGAGTGCGGTTCTCAACAGAGAGAGCATTCCAGATGGGTGGGACCAAGAGAATAGGGCTACATCAATCAACAAGAACCAAAGGTCATTGTCTGATGTGTCAAAGCATTTCAAACTCAAACCCCAAGGACTCGAAGGCCTAGCATAGGTATGGAATCTAAAAGGATAGGAAGAGAGAATAGTATGGAGGTTACTATTGGCATGAGGTGACGGCAATGTTGACCAGCAAACCTAAGGTTCTTGGTTTGATGAGCAGTCGCCGGACCAGAGAAGATGATGCTTCCAGTATCCAAACAGAGAGTTTTGGTTGGCCGGGCCGAACCAATACTCCCACTCATTATCATCCATATCACTGCAATCTTCTTCATGGATGGAGAGGAATCATCACAAGAAACTTGGATAGTAGAGTAGTTACCGCCACTTTAACCAAGTAGGTGAGAGAGCCAACCATAACCTCCACCTCCTCTGGGATAGAGTCGAGGTCCTCATAGAAGAAGTGGATGTCGAAGCTGCTTAAGTATTCCCGACGAAGGCTCAAGAGGCTCGCATGATGTGGAACACTAAAATTGAAAATCAAGTTAGTCACCCTTCTGCATTCCAGCAAAGAAAGTTAACAAGCTAGCAAAGACTTTAAATTGGAGTTTATGTGGGACACCTCCTCTATATTGATCCCAGTGGTTGACATCCTTCTCCATGGATATGACTAAAAGCCATTAGGGACTGGACAACTTCATTTGACGGACATGAAATGAAAAACTAGTTCTCTTTATCCAATCTTTTGGTGGTCCATGAGCCAACAACCTTAGCTTTATGGGCTAGAGTACTGGCCACATCATCCACCTTGATGGGTCTCCCATGAGATTCAACAAAAGCTACTCTATCAAGGTACTCTCATATTTCAGCCATTTCAGTGGTGATTGGAATGAAAGCCTTGCACCGGATACGTCGAGCTAGAGAGGGTTGATGATAGATATGCTAAATTTACATTAGAAGTATCAATACTAATATTAATTAATCTATTTTATTATGAATTTGATACTTCTCTTGTTTATTTTTAGATATCATTAGTGGAACAGCCCGAATCCATTATTTATGAAATATCTGACTCGAAGATTGAGTCCGAGTCCGAGTCCGAGTTTTCAATCAAGCCAAGAGTAAAAGTAGGGTGCGAACGTGGAAGAAAAGGAAAGAGATGATATATGCATCATTTGAGCAAAAGAAGAATTTTTTTTGGAAAGGTGGATGCGGGCATGCAGAAAGGAGAGGATGCATGTGGAAATAATTAAAAAAATGGTATTTTGGAAATTCCTTATAAAGAAAAAGTGGGCATGAGCATTTAATGAGGAGGGGACCCATGGGCTTTGTGCTGTGCATTAATTACATGAAGTTAGGTGCAGCGTGACCTGGGAAAAGAAGCCTTCTACACGGCTCACAAGCCCAGGCATGGACCAAGCACGCATTGGGAGCTCACGCAATTTTGAAAGCTGAAAGCGAACGGCCCGTGGCTTGTGAACGTGATTGGGCGCTGGAAGCTGAAGTGAAGACGTGCGTTGCGCATGAAAGGCTAGAGGCTGGGTGTGTGGTGTGGGGCATGGAGATCGGATGTGATCAAGTGAGCATGGTAAGTAGCAAAAACAGAAGAAAGCGTGGCTGGGATGAAACGCACACGCAGAAGACCCAAAAAGAATGCGAACGTGGAAAAGAAAAAAATTTATTTTGAAATTTTTAGAGAATGAAGGATTTGAATTGAATGATAGCTCTTCTCTCTTGCCTTATCCTCTCTTGTTCTTTAATCTCATCCATCCATCTCTTTAGGCCCTTGTCACATCATTAGTCCCACATCGAAAAAGCATGAAAATCTCTTCCTTCCTAACACCTATAAAAAAAGCCTCTATACCTCCTTATTGAAGACATCTCTCTCCACACCATAGCTCTTTTAGAGGCCTTCATCCCATGTGACAGACGAGAATACCCACCTTTTAGATTCTTTAGCCATCTTGTTTCTATTTTTTTTCACCCTTTCAACATACGGGAAGGAGAGTCAGTTAGAAAAAGATGCGAGAATCAGAATGGAAGAAAGCTCTACAAAGGAAGACTATGAGAAGAGATCCTAGTTTAGGTGATTTCTTTCTTTTATTTTATTCTATGTTTTGAATCTAACTCCAAGTCTTGTTAGTGGCTTAAGAGTTGGAGTTTATTGTAATCAAGGTTTAATTTTCAGCAATAAATCTTCTTTTTTTTTATATGAGTTAAATTCTGTAATATTTAATTTCAGTATTATGATAGTTTTATTTTTTTTCAATTTTTTTTTTATTTTTGTCAATTACTTTTCAATACTAGTATTTTTGTATTTTGATATCTGCATGGATGCTATTTACTT
>KE505062.1:535980-546623 GCA_000441515.1 Elaeis oleifera | reverse complement strand
TTTCTAGTTATTATTGTATTAGTTTTATTTTTTTCTTAATTTTTTTTTATTTTTGCAATTACTTTTCAATACTAGTATTTTGATTTTGATATCTGCATGGATGCTATTTACTTCTTAAAAGATCACCCCTCTTATAAATCTCAACTTTCTTCCTCTATTGATCAATCTTGATGGGTTATAGTTGAGTTAAATCCCTTTATAGCTCATGTTTGAATCAATGATCAAAGATAGGTGGCTAAAGTAGAGATTCATCATCATCATCCTTTTCTTTGTGCAAAATGGGTTTGATAGATCATAGTTAGGTTAATGTTGGATGTATGACCTAGAAAGTCAATTGTTGGCTAATACATTATATTAATTTTAAGATATATTTTATACTTGATTATTAAATTAATAATATGGATAATAATTTTATTCTAGAGTAACGTGTCATAGAATCGTCCAAAGAATTAATGGTCAATGACACATATTCTCAAGAGTTAAAAATTTGAGACATATGTCGTTATAGATTAACTCCTGAATTACTTTCGATCGTTAAATCATCATGAAGACGGTGATTGATCCATCAAAATCGATGTACGGATCACTTCTCTTTGGATAGACGGATCTTGAGTCTATAGTATAGGGACACTGGAGCAAGACTATAGGTGGTTGTTAGAGAATAATGGTACTGAGCATGATCAAGAATAAAAGTCATTTGGATATCTACTCACTTATTAGTGACTATCTCGATGCTGTAGTTGTGTGAGTAGTTTTTGACCTGCGGTGCCTCGACTGCTCACGGTGGAGTTACTGTAGTTTGACAACATATAAATATGGTTTCTACCTATTCGGGGCCTTGCAGTGTTCGTTGACTGCAGTAAGTTCACTGTAGGAGTAGATGTACACTTATAGGAGATCTATCAGTCTTAGTAGTTGAGGAGTAATCCTATGCGATCTAAGAGGCTGAGTCCTTGAGTCTGAATCCTGTCGGAACTCTCGATAGAAGAACTTGATCATACGATAACTACACCTAAGAGTTCATCTTTCTATTCTACTGAATTGCCACTATATGTTGCTAGGCATCACCGCTAGATTGTGAGAACTCACTACGATCATTTTTGAACCAATGATCCTTATTGGGTTGAGTTGGAATCGTTTCAGCACATCGAAAGGAGTTTCGATGATACTATGATGAAAATCATGGTATGTCTCACTATCAGATAGAATAGAACCTGAAGAATCACACACAAAAAGAGTATGACCTGATCAATAGCTTGGATCATGATCAAATCATCAATTGAATTGATCATTTGGATGAATTTGTAAAAGTGACAAATTTAGTAACCACTAATTATTAGCGTAAGAGACTTAATTATAAGTGTTGCAATGCAATAGGTCTGATTAAATTATAGAACAAATCCTAATTAATTTAAATCAGATTTAATTTAATTAGATTTAATTTAATTTAAGATTAATTAGATTTAATTTTAAGTTAGATCTGGATTTCAATCCTGATTAGATTAGAATTGATAGCCATTTCTAATTTAATTCGAATCGGACTCGAATTAGATTTGAATTAAATCCAACTTGAAATCTAATCAAATTAAGAAGCCAATCTACCTTTTTACTGGGCTTCTCTCTCTTCTTTCACTTAGAAAAGAGAGAGGGTGCGTGTTAAGACGTGCGCCCTTGTTGCTTGCATGCGTGAAAAGAGAGGGGTGCCAATAGTTGGCACCCCACCTCTCTAGAACTCTCTCTCCTCTTTTTGGATTATAATTTCTTTTGAATTTGATTCAAATAAAGAACAAAATCTTATCTTTATCTAGAAGGAGCATTGGATTGTGATATTTTGTGTGATAAAATAAAGAAGGGAGGGTGTGCGCTAGTTTTAGGTTACTGTGTTTTCATCATGCTGCAAGCCATCTCCTTCTCAATGCCCTCCCTCCTTTCTTCCATATATCATGCCCCACCTCCAGATCTGATCTAGAGAAAGAGATTAGAGAGAGAGAAGAAGAAGAAAGAGAATGATTCTTATTCCTCTTCTTGGCATCCTGTTCAGATCCTGTCAAATCTACGCGAAAGGGTTCGTGCAGCCTTTGTCTTCTTCGAGATCGAGAAGAAGAGATTTAGATCTAAGCCAAGGAGCAAGATCTGCAATGTACTAGTACTTCGATGGCTTCGGTACTTCAATCAAACTATCTTCGTGTAGATATCAGTAGAGGTCGGACGCTTGTGTGGCTACAACAAAAACTCCGAGTATTTATCAAAATCGATCCGAGTAACAAGAAAGGATAGCGGTTAAAGTAATCGTTCTTCCTTATCTATTTTAATATTTAGATCTGAAATATTTGTTTCATGACATGTTAAATGATCCTTAAATGATTGTAGGATTAGATCTGAGCATGAATAAATTAAAATTATTTTAATTTTATCTTTTCACTGCGTGTTTTTATGAGATGAAAAAATTTGGAGCTAATCACCTAGAAATTCAAGAGTGGTATCAGAGCCATGGATTTTTAATATATGTAAAATAAATTCAGATCTGATTTCTCTTTAGATCTAAAAGTTAGTTTTAGATTTAAATTATTTATTTATGATTTGTTGATTTAAATCAGATCTAAAATCTGATTTCATGTATATGATACATGGATCTGATTTTACATGCATATGTGATATGTTAGTATAGATTAATGACCAGTAGCCTAGTACTCTTCAAGATCCATGGTAAAAGTTATCCTACAATAGAGGACTATGGTAGAAGGTGTGCCTGTATAAATCAAGAGGAAGAACCATAAAAAGTTCATCGATTTTGAAAATTATTTTCAAAACAAGTTAATCTAAATATTAGATCCAAAATTAAGATGTTGAACATTTTTTGAACAGTATTTTCATATAGTTTTAGTCATCTTTTTAGATCAAATTTTATATGTATGTGATATATGCTTAGTTAGTTTTAGATCTGATTTTTTATATATATGATATGTGATAGTTAATTTTAGATCTAAAACAACCATATATGTGATATTAGGTTTAGATCTGAAAATATTTTGAGATCATAAATCATTAATTCATGCAATAAAATATAATCTAAAAATTATTTTTAGAATCTAAATTTTATATTTACGCATGAGGGTATGGGTAGAACTATTGGGTCCAATAATTGGACTACAATTAGGATCATTGATTAGATCAGATTAGAACCCATTGCTGATTTTGAGTTGTTGATTGAACCTAATCAATAGTTGATTAGGATTAGATCAAAGAGACTCAAAATTGACTTTAATTATAGTTGGTCACATCGATTCACATTTAATATAAATTAATTAATTCAAAGATCAAATTTAGCTCGATGATCCGAGCTCGAGTAACTAGGCTAACCTATTCAATTCTAATTGACCAATTAGTGTCTAAGGTAAGTAAGACATCTTGATCGATAGTTTTAATTGGGAGCATGCTTATCTAGCTATTTCGATGGTGTCTAAGGCAAGCATCGGTGAACCCTTCCATAGATCTCACTTACCAAGCCAACTTGGTTGATTAAGTTTTGAATAAAATTGCTTAGTCATTCGTGCTCACCCATGCCGACTAGGATCATCAGACATAAGATGTGCTGACGTAAATCAGGTTAATTAGACAAGAGATGTGCGGACCTAAACTAGGTTAATCAGACATAAGATGTGCTGATCTAAATCAGGTTAATCAGATATGAGATGTGCTGACCTAAATCAAATTAATCAGATATGAGATGTGCTGACCCAAACTAGGTTAGTCAGATGTGAGATGTATTGACCTGAACCAGACCGATCATTTACATGAGATGTATGTGACTATGTAGAAGATATCTAAATTCAAATCTCCCTACAAATATTAAGTCTAGCGATCTTTCATAGTTGTAGATGTGCAAGGGTCCTACTAGTGTTGATTGTTCTCAACTGATCATAGTGGTTCAGTTGCACCAGAAAGACTCAATCACTCTATTAGCAAAGAGTTGCTCTAGGATGAGGATGGGGTTGGGCCCAATAACTGTTAGATGAGGGATCCAATGACGACTTCACACCTACTTGTGAACGATGGGTCTGACTTAATTAAGAAATATGGTCAATAACTGTTAGATGAGTCCACATGACTTAGAGAACGAGTCGCTACACTATACTTGAGAAGCATTGGATAAGAGTTGTCACCTATTGATTTAGTATACCACCAATAACTATTAGGTGAGGTGCATACAAATCAGTGAGACTGCAGTACCCATCAAAAATCCTAGTCATGTAGGGGTTTCCACATCTCCATGGAGGAGTGTGAGAGATCCATGAGAATAGTGAGAGTCTGATTTGTCTCTTAAAATATTTAGAACAAATAGTGATTAAGTACAAATATCTAATTAGAATCCTCTTCTCTCTTCAATTCATAATTCAGCTTCAAACCTCTTAGTCCGAATTGTAGGGTTCAACCGATTGATTGGGATGAACTACAAACAACTAGCTTAGGAACTTCAAAATAGTTCTGAACTTATAAAAGATTAGGGTATGTTTTAGACCAGGATTCTCCTGTGTTACCAAACCATCCAACCATTGAAATGTTCAATGTTTGATAAATGGACGGTGATGGCAATTAAGTTAGGTACTATATCTTGGCCTCATGGCCCAGCATAAGGACATCATGACTTTAGGGCTATGATAACTTACCTGCAAGAGTTGTATAGTGAACAGAGTCAGATTATGCTTGAGCAGTCCATCCATGATCATTGTTTGTCAATGATTAAGGATCTGAAAGAGCTTGAGAATTTTGAGATGACCATGTATAAGGAGCTGCATGTGCATTTGATGCTATAGTCTCTTAGTAGTTCATTTGATCAGTTTATTATAAACTACCATATGAATAAAATTGATAGCATATTACAGAAATTATTGAATATATTAGTAATCACTTAAAGGATCTTGAAAAGTTCAAGAGACTTTTCAAGAGACTTTGTTCTTGCTATAGAATGGCATCTGATTTCGAGAAAGAGTCTGTTGGAATAAGAGATCTATAGAAGAATCAGCCAAAGAAGGATTTCTCAGAGAGAAGGTGTTAGGCAAGGGAAGTGTTTCATTACAGTGTTAACGGTCACTCAGAGAGAATTATCCTTCTATCTGGATAATTAAAAAAAAAGGATGACACACTTTGTGAAGGTATGTCAGATCTGTTTGTTTACATACGGATGCATTCGAACAAATAGTGAATATCATAGGATCTAAAAGATCTAGAGATGAAATAAACCATAAGTATAGATGGTACCTCAGGTTAGGTTATTTTGGAGAGGATAGGATATACAAACTAAAAATAAATCATCTCCTAGGCTCAGTGAATTCTAAGTCATATCTAGTTTGTGGATCCTATTTTAATAAAATGATCAAACTATCCTTTATGGGACATGGAGAGAGGACCACTGACATAGTTGCTCTGAAACACACTAATGTGTGTGTGGCTCATTTGATGTGCAGGCCAGGAATGGTAATTTCTACTCCATTATTTTATCGATAATTATTCATGGTAGAGACACAAGTCTGAAGCTTTTGAAAGGTTCAAGAAATTCAGGCATGAAGTAGAGAATAAATTTGAAAATTCCTTAAGGTTCTTTGATTGGATCGAGGAGGTGAATGCCTTAGTAAAAATTTTAATATTATCTCATGCAAATGATATAGTCTCACATTGGACTCCTTCAGGTACTAATTGGGTATGGATATAGGAGGAATTGGATCCTATTAGATATAATCTGATCCATAATGAGGTTCACTCACTCACTAATCTTATTTTTTTAGGGACATACTTTAATCTATTGCATAGGATCCTCTCTAAATCCGTTCCTATCACATCATATGAGATGTGACATGGTAAGAAATAGAATCTTGATCATCTCAAGATTTAAGGTTATCAACCCATGTCAAAAGACAACAGACAGACAAGTTAGAGGCTAGGTCTATAAAGGCTCACTTTATAATGTATCCTAAAAATTGTTAGGATACTAATTGTACTTTTGAATGGATCATAATGTGCTTGTGACCCATCCTACTACATTCTTGAAAAATAGTTTATCCAAGATGATGATAGTGGAAGAAAATTCAGCTCAAAGAGAAAGTCTCTGGAGAGCAACGAGCTCAAGATCCGGCTGAACCCATTCAATCTAAGCTAGTTAATGCAGGACCTCATCCACCTCATAGATTGTGTAGGATTTTCTATTCTCTTAAAAAATACTTAAGGTATTCTGACAAAAAAAATAGAGAAAAAGTTTCTCATGGGAAATAAAAACATGAAGATGATCCCAAAATCTATAACGAGGCGATGTTAGAAATCGATTTCGAAAAATAGATGGAAGCAATAAAGTCAAAAATTTACTTGATACATTTCAGCCAATCTTGGCCTTAGTAAATCCACCAAAAGATATAGCACCTATTAGATGCTTAAGGATCTACAAAGGAAGATAGGTTCGGATGAATAGGTAGACCTATAAGCGACGCTTATGACAAAAAGTTATAGTTAACACAAAAGCATTAACAGGAGATTTTTGCATGTAGCCATGCTAAAATCCATTCGAACATCGCTTGGTTTTACAGCATACCATAATTATAAATTTAGTATTAGATGTGAAAACTACCTCCCTGAATAGATATCTTGAGGAAGATATCTATATGAGGCAACATTTTAGGTTTCACTTTTGGTGATGGGAAATCACAAGATAAGCAAGCTGCAATAGACTGAAACAAGCATCTCAGAGTTGGAATATTCGATATGATCTAATTGTTTGATTACATCAGGAATGAGTGTCTAAGGAATGTATTTATAGAGGGTCAGTGGGAGGATGAGATTCTCCTGATTAAAAAAAATGTTACCATGCTGACTTCAATTAAAATACAATTATCTAATAAATTCTCCATGAAAATCTTGGAAAGCATCTTATATCTTTGGGACAAAGGTCTATAGAGACAGATCTGAAAGAACACTAGGCCTTTCACAGAACAAGTACATAAAGGAGGTGCTGAAGAGATTTAGCATGGAAACTCAAAAAAAGTGAACTTTACCTCTTAGGCAACGCATATATCTCTCCAAAAAGATGTGTCCAAACACATCTGAGGAGATTTAGCTCATAAGCTAGATCCCTTATGCTTCGACTATAGGGAGCCTCATGAATGCTATGCAATGTACTTGATTTGATACAATCTTGCTGTAAGTGTCACTAGTAGATATCAGTCAGATTCAGGTGTAAGGCATGGGATAGTTGTAAAGAACATCCTTAAGTACTTGAGAAGTACTAAGGATTTGTTCTTTATTTTTAAAGGAGAGTTTGAGTTGCGGGGTTTAAAGATACACAGATTCAAATTTTGCATCTCACACTGATGGTAGAAAGTCTATATCAGGATGTATGTAATGTGAAAATTGGTAGATTGGAAGAGTTCTAAATAATCAATCATTGCAGATCCTATGGAAGCTAAGTTAGTCGCTATTTTCAAAGATGCTAGGTAAGATTTTCTGATCCAAATAACTTTATTGCAATTTGATGTCACGAGATGCCATCATAGCGATAATATCGGCACTATAGTCCTTAGCTAATGGAGCTTGAATCTCATCAGAATACCAAGCACATAGAAAAGTAACTTCAGATAATATGCGACAAACTCGACATGAAAGATGCCAAGGTAAAGAGAGTTAACCCTATGGATAACGTGGTGGATCTATTGACTAAGCCATTTAGCCAGCTAAAGACTGAAGTCCATCTTGAAAAGATGGGACTTAGGTTGGTGGACAATTGGCTTTAGGTCAAATGGAAGATTGTTGGATGTATGACCTGAAAAGTCAATTATTGACTGACACATTGTATTAATTCCAGGATATATTTTATACTTAATTTATTAAATTAATAATATGGATAATTATTTTCATTCTAAAGTAATGTGCCTTAGAATCGTCCAAGAAGTTAATGGTCAATGACATATATTTTCAAAAATTAAGAATTTGAGACAAGTGTCATTATAGATTAACTCCTGAATTACTTCGATCATTGAATCATCACGGAGACGATGATTGATCCATCAAGATCGGTGCATGGATCGCTTTTCTTTGGATAAACAGATCTTGAGTCTACAGTGTGGGGATACTGAAGCGAGAGTGTAGGTGGTTGTTAAAGAATAACAATACTAAACATGATCAAGAACGAGAAATCACTTAGATATTCACTCACTCATTAGTGACTATCTCGATGTTATAGTTGTATGAGTAGTTCTTTGATCTACGGTGCCTCGACTTCTCATAGTGGGATTGCTGTATTTGACAATACATAAATATGGTCCCTAGCCATTCGGAGCCTTACGATGTTCGTTGGCTGCAGTAAGTTTACTATAAAATAGGTGTATACTTATAGGAGATCTATCAATCTTAGTAGTTGAGGAGTAGTCCTATATGACCTAAGAGGCTGAGTGATAGCTCACAATATTATCGTTAGGACACCGTGATTATCAAATTAATTTAATTTTTAAAATTAAAAATATGTAGAAAGTAGCGACTCAGATCGAATCCACAAAGAAGATAGTATTTTGATTTGATAACTTTAATTTTAATAAAAAAATTTGAAAATAAATTATAAATAAAAATAGAAATTAAATAGTATAAAAAATAAATTTGATACTAAGATCTACTATTTAGATCTTTAGCTTCTACTTGCAATAAAAATAAAGAACAAAATTTAAAAGTACATAAAATAATTATATTAATTAATAGTAAAGTTCAATTATAAAAATTTAAAATAATAATAAATAAATAAATTATAATAAAGATCTGAAGTTGATTGGCGCAGTCTCATCGAAAGATGGTTGACAATCTCTCCTTCCTTCGTATTCTATGGAACAAACTGGCTTCTCTCCTTCTTCTCTTTGGATCCCACGCCTCTCCTATTTTTTTCTATTTTTTCTTATTTTCTCCACTATTTTTCTGCTCTTCCTCTTATTCTCAGAACTCTTTATTTATAGATAATTTTTTTCTTTTTTTGATAGCAAACAGAGTCCTAAAACTCCTCAAAAATGTGTCCAACCCATGTACAATGTTTCTAGCTGTCGAATCTACTTTGAACCACCCAGATTTCATCAAAAATCTCTTCATCATGCCTTATTTCAGTCGGAAAGGATATCAGTCGTCGAATCAATTGCCAGATTTGATTTGGACCGTTGGATCATGCATCTGATATCCTATTCAAAGTTGAGATCAATGGCAACCATTGGATTGCGCCTAAGATTGATTCTAGACCATCGGATGGTGCAAAAATCCTCTTTTCTGGTTTAGTTCTCGATCGATAATGAATGTCAGTGTTGGATCACACCCCTGGATGGCTTCAGACCATCCGATCATGCAAATGATGTGGGCCACTACCATTGGATATGGGAAGGAGCGATTTCGGCCATCTGATCAGGTGTTCAACGTGATCTCAGTCATTGATCAGCGCACAGAGCCAGTCTGCCCTTGTAGACTGCAACTGTGGACCACGAAATTATGCTGTGGACCGCGACCCAGGTTCTGTGGACTGGTCGATCGGTCCATCATGCACCAAAGTTTTTTTAATAATTTTTTGGATTTTTTACTCAATTTTTTCTTGAATTTTATGCCTGAAAAATAAGAAAAAATATAATTAATTTTTATTAATTTTTAATTATTTTGATGTTTAAATTGCTCAATTAGCTGGACATCTATTTTTATAAATATACTCTAAATTTATATTTTTTAAAATTATTTATTTTTGTAAGAAAATTTAATTTATTTATGAAATTAGAGTTTTCATGAGATGTTAGCACCATTAATTATCTAAAAATATTTAAAATAAATGTATAAATATATGACTTATCACACCCTCCAATTTACTCATTGCTAGTCCTTTAGCAATGCAATAAAAGTATCACCGTGTTTCATTAAGATCCTCCTTTACAAAAATAGATCTAGGATTGAAAATTGTTAATAAGTATCGCCAATTAAATATTAAGTTTTAGAAGTAAATTTTGTAGTCAGTATAATTAAAAAAAATTAAATTATCTAAAGATCTACAGCACTTGTGCTTATGATGGCTAACTTAGCATTTAGGTACTAGCTTGTAAAGGACAAATATATCTTCTTTTATCACCTATTTTTGTTAATTTTCTATACACTCTCAAATTAAGCTCATGAACTAAAGTAGCTTTCACACTACTCTCTCTCTCTCTTTTTAATACTGAGCATCCTAGCCTTCCCTCTATCGTTTGATGCGAACCTCCACACTTGACTTAGGTGTAGAGACCCGATTACTAAGTTTAGGACAATCCACATATACTCTGTATTTTATATTTTTATTTTAGACAGATAGCTCTTTTCTCAAATTCAAGTATCTTTAACTGAGGTGTATATCAATCATCAATTTTAAATGATAATTGAATCTTCAGTTAGTCTTATAATCAATACTTACTTTGCCTTGTTAGTGTGCATGTGCAATTGAAAATGTTGATAGCCTTTAGGTGATCTAAATAGGTTACTAAAAGTCTAACCAACTAATCTACTCCTTAACTCACTATAGTCATTAGCAAATACCTTTTACTATTACTATTTTTCTTAGTCTATTTAGCTCAGGATTTTCTTTCTTGACACATGATTTATTCAGAAAGATTTTGCAA
>KE505062.1:517820-528078 GCA_000441515.1 Elaeis oleifera | reverse complement strand
TAATAAAATAAATAAATAAAATTATAATAAAGAACTGAAGTTGATTAGCATAGTCTCATTGAAAGATGGTTGATGACCTCTCCTTCTTTCTTCGTACTCCATGGAGCAAACCGACTTCTCTCCTTCTTCTCTTTGGATCCCTACACCTCTCCTAATTTTTTTTATTTTTTCTTATTTTCTCCATTATTTTTTCTGCTCTTTCTCTTATTTTTGAACTTTCTTATTTATAAATAAATTTTTGTCCTTTTTTTATAGCAAATGGAGTCCTAAAATCTCTAAAAAATATGTCCAACCTGCATACAATATTTTTGGCTATCAGATCTACTTTGAACCACCAGATTTCATCAAAAATCTCTTCATCATGCCTTATTTCAGTCAGGAAGGATATCAGCCATCGGATCGATCGCCAAATTTGATTTGGACTGTTGGATTGCATATCTGATCTCCTATTCAAAGTTGGGATCAATGGCGGCCGTCGGATCGTGCCTGAGATTGATTCTGGACCATCGGATGGCACAAAAATCCTCTTCTCTGGTTTAGTTCTCAGTCGATAATGAATACCAGCCATTGGATCATGCCCTTAGATGGCTTCAGACCATCCGATCGTGCAAATGATGTGGGCCACTATCGTTGGATATGGAAAGGAGCAATTTCGACCATTCGATCGGATGTTCAATACGATCTCAACCATTGATCAGCGCATAGAGCCAACCTGTCCCTGTAGACCGCGACTGTGGACCACGAAATTGTGCTGTGGACTACGACCTAGGCTCTGTGGATTGGTCGATCGGTCCATCATGCACCAAAGATTTTTTTAAATAATTTTTTGAATATTTTTGCTTGATTTTTTCTTGAATTTTGTGCCAGAAAATAAAAATATAATTAATTTTTATTAATTTTTAATTATTTTGATGCTTAAATTACTCACTTAGCTTGACATCTATTTTCATAAATATGTTCTAATTTATATTTTTAAATTATTATTTTATAAGAAATCTAATTTATTTATGAAATTAAGATCTCTAAGAGATGTTAGCACCATTAATTACCTAAAATATTTAAAATAATATATAAATATATGATTTACCACTGAGTCCTTAAGTCTATAGCCACATCAGCGTGATAATGGAAAGAAGTTATCATGAGATTCATGATTGAACTCAAGCTAATTAAGTCAGGCATATAATGGATGTTGGTTTGACGAGTTTTCATAACATGCATCCTGTCAGGACTCTCAATAGAAGAACTTGATTATATAGTAATTATACCTAGAGGTTCATCTTTCTATTCTGCTTAGTTGCCACTATATGTTGCTAGATATTATTGGTAGATTGTGAGAACTCACTAAGATCATATTCGGATTAACGATCCTTATTGGGTTGTGTTGGAATCATTCCTGCCCATCGAAAAGAGTTTTGATGATACTGTGATGGAGATCATGGTATATCTCTCTATCAAATAAATAGAACCTGAAGGATCACATACAAAAGGAGCACGACCTGATCAATAACTTAGATTATGATCAAATTATCAATCGAATTGATGATTTGGATCAATTTGTAAAAGTTACAAATTTAGTAACTGCTAATTATTAGAATTAGGGACTTAATTGTAAGTGTTGCATTGCAATTGGGTCTGATTAAATTATAGATCAAGTCTTAATTAATTTAAATCAGATTTAATTTAATTGAGTTTGATTTAATTTAAGGCTAATTAGGTTTAATTATCCAAGTTGAACTTGGATTTCAATCCTGATTAGATTAGGATTGATAGTCTTTTCGAATTTGATTCAAATCGGACTCGAATTAGATTCGAATTAAACCTAATTTAAAATCCAATCAATTAAAAAGCCAACCCACATTTTACTAGACTTCTCTCTCTTTTTACACATAGAAAAGAGAGAGGGCGTGTGTGAAGATGCGCGCCCCTTGTTGCTTGCATGCGTGAAAAGAGAGGGGCACCCCACCTCTCTAGAACTCTCTTTCTCCTTTTTGAATTATAATTTCTTTTGAATTTGATTTAAATAAGAATAAAATCTTATTTTTATCTGAAAGGGGCATTGGATTGTGATGTTTTTGTGCGACAAAATAAAGAAGGGAGGGCATGCACTAGTTTTAGGTTACGATGTTTTCATCATGCCGCAAACCATCTCCTTCTCAATGCCCTACCTCCTTTCTTCCATATATCACGCCCACCTCAGATCTGATCTAGAGAGAGAGATTAGAAAGAGAGAAGGAGGAAGACAATGGTTCTTGTTTCTCTTCTTGACATCCTATTCAGATCCCGTCAGATCTATGCGAAAGGATTCGTGCAGCCTTTGTCTTCTTCGAGATCTAGAAAAAGAGATTCAGATCCAAGTCAAAGAGCGAGACCTACAAGGTACTTGCACTTCAGTGGCCTCAGTGCTTCGATCAGACCATCTTCGTGTGGATACCAATAAAGGCCGGGCACTTGCGCGGCTACAACAAAAATCTCAGGCATCCGCCAAATTTGATCCGAGTAAAAGAAAGGATACCAATTAGGTAATTGTTCTTCCTTATCTGTTTAATTTTAGATATGAAATATTGTTTCATGGTATGTTAAACAATCCCTAGATGATTGTAAGATTAGATCTGAGTATTAATAAAATTAAAATTATTTAATTTTATCTTTTCGCTGCATATTTTCATGAGATGAAAAAATTTGCATACTAATCACTTAGAAATCCAACAGTTAAGTCCTTTCATGATCTATGCTTATTTTAGTACAAGGAAAGGTTAGTAATTTAATTAGTGCATGGGAACAAACTTGATAGGCTATTATTTCCTGACTATTCATAGCTTATGCTTGGTTGTGTCATGTACTAAAAAGGAAGATTGAGTACAAAAGAAAATCAACCAAGTAGATACCTAAATCAAGGGTCTAGTGGATTCAAACCTTAGATTTCTAGATATTGCCTTTCTACATTTATTTTTTTTTTGCATCTTAGTTTTTAACATAAATCACCACCTTCTCATCAAAGCTCGCTTGAGCAATAATCTAACATAAATTCAAAAGCATCCAATTCCTCGTGGGATCGATCCGTACTCGCTGAACGTGCTATATTATACACCGTGCGCTTGCGATTACTTTTAAGATACATCGAGTTTTTGGCATCGTTGTCAGAGAATTTGGCGTGTTTTAATTTGTATCTAAATTTTTGCTCTTCATGCTTTTTAGTTTTAGTATTTCTTTTTAGTCTTCATTATCTTACTTTACATTAAGTTTTTAGTATTTAAATCTAATTCAAACTTCTTTTCTCTATTTCTCTAACTATAAATTCAAAAAAAAGGACATAATATATCATAATAGTTAACTAATATAGAGAAATAAATTAAAATTTAAAAACTTTCTACTTGTGCTTGGACATCTTGCTTTGTTTGCATTGCATATCTATAAAATACTTTAAGAGCACAACCTTAAATAAGATAAGGTAGAGATTTCATCATCTTTCTTAGCCCACAAATAAGAGTCCTTCATCTTCCATAACCCTAATCCTAATAAAATTAATTAAACGTCAGTCCTAAGGAACTCAAGCTTAATAGAATAAGGGAACCAGAAGGTTGGATCAAGTTTGATTTGGATTAACTAATTAGTGTCTAGGAAAGTGGTTTAAAGACTCGATCCTGAAAATGGTGGTTACGTAATTAGATTCGTTGTGCAAGCACAGAGAGCCTCCCACCAATCTTACATTTATCTGACCAATTTTGTTGGTTGATTTTAAACTTGGAGTTCCTGAATCTGACCTTGAAATAGTTAGAAGCTGTCTAGGTATAAGCTAAACCCTAATTAGGATTCTTTTGTATTGAAACTTATTTATGATTAAAAAATAAATAAAATAAATAAATCTTCTCATCTATCTCTTAGATCTAGGATCCTCTAGGTTCTTATCTTTAGAATTCTCTCTCCTCATCCCTCTTTTATTCTTCAAAAATAATAATAATAATAATAATAATAATAATCAGAAGAGGATTGTTCTAATCTAGAATTCTTGATTGCATATTTGAATAATCAGAATAATTCGAGATGGATCTCGATAATAGATTGGATGAGCTATTTGACGGATTAGATCATCTAACAGCTATCAACACTCTCTCTCTCTATCTTTTCTTTCGTGCACCAAGTTTGTGCAATATATTTGAGCCCCACTCACTTTATGAGTGAATGCCTAGCCGCACACCAATTTTTTGAGTTTATTCATCAAGATCAAACCCATATGGCCTATAGATCAGGAAATAACCCATATTACAATGCCTATAATTTAGGTTGGGAAGCTCAACCAAATGTTTCGTGAAAATCACAATCAGTGGTTACCCCGATGACACAAGGACCTACATTCATGGATGTATCTTATTGCGATATCCCCTACCCACAATATCAATCTTCTCCAACTAAATATGATCCAACTTTTGAAGAGAGATTTCAGCAAGCATTAGACAGGCTAGAACTCAACCATCAGATCTTTCGCTCCAAACTAGAGACCCAAACCAGGCAGCTAGTGATTGCATTAAATAGGGAGGAGGAAAGAAAGTTGCCTAGTCAGCTCGAGAGTAACCCTGAGGGACAATACCTGGTTAGAAATTTTAATATCTCTATTACTTTTTCTGAATAATCGATTATGAGTTTTGGGAATGAAATAGTCATAGAACAATCCTGCATAACCCAAAAGACCAACACGAATAATTCGATTAAGATAAAAATATGTAGAGAAGAATCAAAATAGTGGGACAAACCAATTCCATCATCACCTTGCCCACCTATGATCCCATTCTCAAGTACCCTAGAATCATCCATTCCTTTAATGGGAAGAAAGGATAAATTGATGAAATGATGAAATTAATTGAGACTTCTCAAGAACCACAAATTAATAACACAATAGAGGAAGCTACAGAAGCTACACCCATAATTTTTTTTCAAGATTCTCATTTTAGGATGGACGGTTTTGATGAAGATGGGTATATTACAGAAGTAAATAACCTACTAGATATGCTCTATCCCAAAACTATCCCACTTTGGATAGAAAATATGAGCCACCACATAGCCCCCAAATAGCTCCCTTGTTAGAATCACCAACTACTTTAGAATTAAACCCACTTTTTGATGCACCCACTGGCATTCTACCATTGATCCCTAACTAGAAAGCCTAACTTGTAGGTGTTTTAAAAGCACACAAAGAAGCTGTCGGATGGGATATTACTGATATAAGGGACAACAATTTTAAGATTTTTATAATTAATTTTTTGTATTCAGCACTACTTTCGAAGACTGCCTCCAAAATCTTTCTATGGTGCTAAAACAATGTATGGAGATAGACTTAATATTAATTTGAAAAAATATCATACTATAGATCGAAAGAGATGATGCCGAGACACATTATATCTGAAAAAGAGATTACAGTAAACTGATTATAGTTGAAGTAATTCTTAAGCTACCACCCTAATCTCGGTCCAAGAAACACAATCCCTTCTTGATTATCATAAAACTATGATATTTTTAGATCCTGGTATAGCATGCTTGCCCAATACACTTTATTAGTCTAGACTAATCATCGTAGAGTATTTCATGGATGTTTATTGTCATGATGACAAAGCCTCCTGATTGACCTTGCCCTTTTGAAATCTTGAGAGATATACCTAAGTTAGTTATAGCTAGGACTCCCTCATAGCGTCCGACTGAAGACGTTAAACTTAGCACATATTGGGAGCAACCCAACTTCTTAGGAGTAGTCTTAATAGTCTAGCAAAGACTTTAAATTTAGTACTTCTGGAAGGCAACCCAGCTTCTTGCATTTTAATTCTCTTTTCAGTTTATTTAGACCTTACTTTAGTGAGGACTATGTCGAATAAGTTGGAGGGAGAGAGCCAAATATGCATCTTCAAGGACATCTGAAGACCTAGGCTGAGCCAAGAATAAATTAAGCCTAGGTGAACTCCTTCCTTTTTCCTTCTTTTTAATTACTACACTCTATTTCTCTACTCTATCAAGAACAATGTAGAATAAGTTGGGGGTGGAGAGATAAACTTTGAACTTTACTTTGAACCTTTGAACTCATAAATATATTGATACTCATATATTTGACTATGCTTCAGACTTGAGTAACATTAGACATTTTAGTAGCATTTGATGCATACTTTAGATAAGTTGTGGGGTATCGAGGGACTGCATGTTAATAAAATTCAATAAAAGATTGAGTCTAGAATAAAAATTAATTTTAAATATTTCTAACCTTTTCTATTAATATCGAAAGTGAGTCGACCTCTTATGGGTATAAGTGGGATATGTTGATGCATACTGTTTCTTCTATATATTATAAAATAATAATAAATTAAAAAAAATTCTAAATATTGATTTTTCATCGAGTAACCGGATCTCGTTGCCTAAGTAAGCAATGATATTCACATCAAAAAATGAGCAATATAAAAAAATTATTATATGACCAAGTCTCAACCCATAGCCTGTTTGACTCGAGTCAGTAAGCTCGAGAGATTTTTTACATCTAATATCTTAAAGTCAACTGGTTTGAAAATCATTCACCTAACACTCACTACAAGGGTTAAATAGAAAGCTTAAGTGGTTAAGGCATTGCATAGACTAGATTTTATAAAATAATAAATAAAAGAATAGATGCGCAAATGCAAAATCACTAGCCCATCTTAGAGTTAGATGATCCAAGGATAAAGATGGGAGTAGATCAAGAAAAAGCTTTGAAAAATTTTATATTTTTACTTAACCATTCTATTGGATAGCCTTAATATCCCAATAACATGCTTTGATAATTTCTAAATGGATATCATTTGCTTCTAAAATTGTTCAAATGAACACTCATATCGAAGGAAGCCAGTATTAGATATCGATATTATTTTTACTCGAGGACGAGTAAAGTTCAAGTTGGTGGTGTGATAGATATGCTAAATTTACATTAGAAGTATCAATATTAGTGTTAATTAATCTATTTATTATAATTTGATATTTTTTATTTATTTCAGGTATCATTGGTTGAGAAGTCCAAATTCATTATTTATGAAATACTCGAAGACTGAGTCCGAGTCTGAGTTTCAGATCAAGCCAAGAGTAAAAGCTGGGCGTAGACATGGAAGAAAAGGAAAAGAGAGGATATGTGCATCATTTGAGCAAAAAAAAATTTCTTTCAGAAAAGATGGACGCGGACATGCGAAAAGGAGAAGATGCATGTGGAAATAATTCAAAAGAAAATGATTTTTATAAATTTTTATAAAGAAAAAGTGGCATGAGCATTTAATGAGGGGACCCATCGGCTTTGTGCTGTGCATTAATTGCATGAAGTTAGGTGCAGCATGAGCTGGAAAAAAAAGCCTTCCACGTGGCTCACAAGCCCAAGCACAGACCAAGCACATGTTGGGAGCTTACGCGATTTTTGGAGAGCTGAAAGCGAGTGGACCTATGGCTTTGTGAACATGGTTGGGCATTGGAAAAATAGAACCTGCGATCAAGTGAGCATGGCAAGCAGTAAAATAAAAGAAGCGTGGTTGGGATGAAATGCGCACGCGGAAGACCCAAAAGGATGCGAACATGAAAAAGAAAAAAAATTATTTTATAATTTTTAGAGAATGAAGGATTTGGTTGGAACAGTAACTCTTCTCTCTTACCTTATCCTCCTTTGTTCTTCAATCTCATCCATCCATCTCTTTAGACCCTTGTTCACATCATTAGTCCCATATCGGAAAGGGCATGAAAACCTCCTCCTGCCTAACACCTATAAAAAGGCCTTTATGCCTCCTCATTGAAGACATCTCTCTCCACACCATAACTTTTATAAAGGCCTTCATCCTATATGACAAGCAAAAATACCCACCTTTTAGATTTTTTAGCTACGTTGTTCTCATTTTCTTCTACCCTTCCAACACACGAGAAGGATAGTCAGTGATGCGAGAATCAGAAGGAGAGAAAGTTCTACAAGTTTAGGTGTATTTTTTCTTTTGTTTTATTTTATGTTTTGAATCCAACTCCAAATCTTTTAATAACTTAGGAGTTGGAGTTTATTGTAATCAAGGTTTTAATTTTTCAGCAATAAATCTTTTTTTTTTATGTGAGTTAAATTCTACAATATTTAATTTTAACATTAGGATAGTTTATTTTCTTATATTTTTTATTTTTATAATTATTTTTCAGCACTAGTATTTTTGATTTTGATATCTACATGGATGGTGTTTACTTCTTAAAAGATCACCCTCCCATGAATCTCAACTTTCTTCCTCTCTTGATCAATCTTGATGGGTTATAGTTGAGCTAAATCCCTTCATAGCCCATGCTTGAATCAATGATCAAAGATAGATGGCTAAAATAGAGATTCATCATCATCATCCTTTTCTTTGTGCAATAAGGGTTTGATAGATCATAGTTAGGTTAAGTCTTTTCATGATCTATGCTTATTCTAGTACAAGAAAAGGTTAGTAATTTAATTAGTGCATGGGAACAAACTTGATAGGCTATTATTCTTGGCTATTCATAGCCTATGCTTGGTTGTGTCATATACTAAAAAGAGAGATTGAGTACAAAAAGATAAATCAACAAAGTAGATACCTAAATCAAAGGTCTAGTGGATTCAAATCCTAGATTTCTAGGTATTGCCTTTGTACATTTATTTTCTTTTCTGCATCTTTAGTTTTTAACATAAATCACCACCTTCTCGTCAAAGCTCGTCGGAGCAACAATCTGACATAAATTCAAAATATCTAATTTCTCGTGGGATCGATTCATACTCGCCGAATGTGCTACATTGCACACCATATGTTTGCAGTTACTTTAAGATACATCAGTTGGGATGAAGAGAGGGTGAGGCCATTGAGGAGAAGAAATGGTGGGAGAGGTTATACCGATTGAGGAAGCCTGAAGTGGGTTGTAGGTTCAATTGAGCTGATTTGAGAGCGCTTGTTAGATTTTAACAAGCAAGATTTATAAGTGTAGCCAAAACCAAGACAGAAGAAGCATTTAGTTGGGTTCCTACACTCTTGCTTAAGGTGGCCACGATCATCATATTCAAATCAGTGGCCTTTCTTAAATGGTAAAGATGGTTGATAGTGGAGAGGTATGGTAGTGGCAGACTAAAGGGGCGAGGGATGGTAGAAAGAGGGATGGATAGCCATACAAGACTGCTCTATAATCAAATACGCCACCTCCATATCGACGTACAATTATGAAAACTTGATCGGATGGGGTGGTGGATTGACTCCAAAGTTCTACCTACAGAGATAAGGCAAGATCTCCCTGTCGAGATAATACCTCTTCTGCATGCCTTGAACCATTTTCCATTTACAACAGGTCGTGGGACCTTAACGAAGCGCCGAGTGATAGTAAAGGCTGATGGGGTCTGACATTGAGGTGGCACGGATGGCATGGGACTAAGGATACCTGCTGAAAAGCGGATAGAATAACTCATTGTCTTTCAAGCTTCGAGGGGAATGACATTATTCCCATGGAGGGAGGAATGAAGGAGGTGGAGCATTATGAAAAGCTTCCCATACCACAAGGACTAATTCAGGTTAGGACTTGTCACTTCTAAATTTTTGAGAAGAGCAATTCTACCATTTCGAAGTGAGAGTCTCTTCATTATGGATCAATCCAAACAATGCACTTGCGGTCCTTTCCTGTCTTACCTCGGAAGGGCATGAACTAAAGCTATTGCTCTATACTGATTTCACTACTACTTCGCAGACGTCTCATCGCCACCATACTAGTGGCACCTCGCTTCCTATAGCATGACGATTCTATCGATCAGCCCCTGGATTCCAATAAACCCCCCATTTCTCTCACTAAAGGATCCATAGCTTCTCTCTCTGCCCATCTGTTTGATTCTTATTCAATGGTTTGGTTTGTGTTTTTGCATATTTCTTAGTTGAAAATTTCACCCTGATTCTCACAAAACCATTTACATGAATATATAATGGGATATACATACATACATACATCATACATATATATAAATATATATGCATATGTATATGTACGTATGTATGTATGTATATATATACATACATACATACATATACATACATACAAACATACATACATACATATATATATATATATATATGTATGTATATGTATATATGTATGTATGTATGTATGTATGTATGTGTGTGTGTATGTGTGTGTGTGTGTCTATATATATACATATATATACATACATACATACATATATATGTATATATACATATATATATATACATATATATATATATATGTATGTATGTATGTATATGTA
>KE505062.1:498533-510634 GCA_000441515.1 Elaeis oleifera | reverse complement strand
ATATATATATATATATATATGTATATGTATGTGTGTGTGTGTGTGTATTTCTATGGGTGCATGCATTAGAATGAACTAACCCATAAGACTGAATAACTATCTTGGATTATAGTTGTTAAAGTGGAACAGTCTAGAGTAGTCTACTTCAGCATAGAACAAAATATGCTATTCTTTTTCCAATATATTATTTGTTCTTTTTGAGTATGTATATGAAGTAGATATTATAGATTGTTAGAAAACAAGAACTATTAATGCATCCCATCCTGTTGTCAAGTGGTTGTCCTTTGTTATCAAATTTATTGCTCTAATGTTCTAAGAACATATCATCCTATGTAAATGCTTTCTCCTATAATTTAACCTTCACATAAAATTAACATTGCTTATCAAAACTTCAATTTTCCACTTTGCAAACTAGCCTCACTCTTTGGGCACTTTGGCAGTAGATATAATATTGGCCCTTTTTAATGCAGAAATGTAGACAAATTTAGTCATCAAGGCATCATTTGAATCAAGCAACCAGCCATCATATGATCTTTCAAGCCTTTATCAGAAATAGATAGACTACATCCATTTTGTTTGCTGCCCTAATGAATCCAACCTCCGAGACTCACATTCACAAATAAACCACCCTAGAGAAATAATTGAATATATCATGTTTAACCATTGGATTTTGATTGAATATTATTCACCAGCATTCTCATACTAAATCACCAAAAGATAAAAGTTTCTAATTTTGTGTCCAACTTCATCTTCTACTGCTATGAAAATTCTTATATGATTTAAGAACTTGACATCAACACTAAAATCTGCCCTGAAACAGAATCAATTTATGATTTGATTTTGAGCTAAGCATAAACTATAGTAGGCCGCTTCTCACAACTATTTCATCCTTTCCACTAGGTTGTAAGGTTTGTGGTTAAGGTTTGTTTCAACATTCTTAAGCTGCTTTTTCGGGGCTTTGTTGGATGGATTTGTCCTTAATCCCTAGGAATCAAACTATTTGGGAGCTCATCTCCTTATGTCTTCAACATCTGTGGGGTTTTATCCTTTGTCCAAGGGGAGTTAGGGTTTCCCCTTCCTTGAAGGAAAATCAATTATCGGTGAAGATAATTTATGGGATACTAACTGGGTACATGTGCAAGTTTAAGAGGGGTTTAACATCCCAAAGGCAACTAAGACAACATCAGCCCAAAGATGGCTTCTTCCTTACTAGAGAAATGGGCGACAGCTCTGGCAAGATTGTGGTCACAAGTTGTTAAAGAGCCTTGTGATTTCGTTGGGAATCAACGAAAGCCATAGATGATGAAATCGTCACTCTAGAGCAAAGATTTAAGGAGGTAGTAGTTTTCTCAGAAGATGAGATCCAAGCTTCAATTGACCATTGGAAACATGCATTATTGATAAATTTCTCAATTGAGGGTTTTCGTTAGATTTCATTGAAAGGGAAATGAGGTTAGATGCAATATCAAAGGTGATTTTCGATGGAATATCAAAAGTGATTTTCAAGTCTCTAAGGAGGATAAAACTAGGATCCTTTAGAGGGGTCCTTGGTCATTGGCTGGTTAGCTTCTGGCCATTCAGCCATCGCATCTGGATTTTAGACCTGGAGCTGATTAAATTCAGCAAGCCAAAATCAAGGTTCATTTGCCTGATCTTTCGATAGAATTATGGGATGATGAGAAAATCAAAAAGATCATCACACAAGCTGGAGTCCCTCTTTTCTTAATGACTAGACTACTAAGTCAATTTGGATGGAAAATGTCAGAGTTTGTATCACTTTTGATCTAACCAAGAAATTATCCAGGTACTAGAATTCATGTGCATAATACACATCTTTGGCAACTTTTTGTGTATGAAGAGCTGCCTGATATCTGTTACCACTATGGTAAAATTGTGGTTACTTTGGAATCCTGTTGTTGCAATCGAACCATTAGTAAAGATAAGCTAATCTTTGATCTATGGATTCATGCAACTAGAGTGCTAGTTGAGTTTAGTTCTGTCCAGAGTAGTCCAAAAATCTATTCCGATGGGTGGCCAGATGCAATCTGAGTGGACTAAGCCTAAGAATATAGCTAATCGGTCCCCTCACAGGGATACTAGGATGACTGATTCTAATAGGCAAGTCACTCAGTCCTTTGCTCCTTTGATAAATATAAATGCTGAGGAAAACACAACATTGAACTTCATGAAAATAGTTGAGTCTTTGGTGTTTAATACTAAACAAATTGGCTCTGCTAATCTAAAAGGGAAGCATAAATGTTCTCCTATTAAGAACCATCACTCCAGAACCTCATCAAATGAAAATTCTCCTCAAGCAAAATTTTTTCTCACTTATGATAGTACTAATCTGCAGGTCTATGAGGCTTTGCTGGCACCTCAAGCTGCTGCAAAAAGAACGGAGGTTATCAAGATATGAAAAAAGGTAACACCATCATCCCCAAACCTACTTAGCACTGATTGAAAAGTTTCAAAGAAGGTGGATAGTGAAAATATTTCACATCCTAAGAGTTCTATTGACTAAACCAGTCGTCCACATGAGGTCGTAGTAAATAAGATTCAAAATATACTAAAAGATAAACTTATATCAAATATTGAGACATCACATGTGGTTGTGTCAGTTGATAGGGCCTCAAATGAGGCTGTTTAGATCTGTCTCACATAGCTTCTAAACCCTTACAATGAGGGTGTTAGTCTGAAATTATCGGGCGGTTGCTAAGCCCTCCTTTGTCAACTATGTGAAGACTTTGATGCATAAGCATTCTCTTAATATTGTCTGTTTTTTGGAAACTTGTCTTGATAATCATATTCACCATGGATTTCAGCGTATTTTGAGCCTTAGTTGATTGTTCTGTTCTATTCCCTCTTTTGGCTTTTCAAGTAGAATTATTATAGCTTGGCAAAATAATTTGAGGATCGTTATCTTTATGCACTCCAATTATCAAGTTGCTTTTGGTGTCATTTCTTTGCCTATTAAACTGACCTAGATTTTGGGGTAGTTTATACTAGTATGTTGGAATTTGAGTGATGCTCTCTTTGGTCTTAGATTCAGAATGTGTTAGCTCTGAACTTTTTCTTCTTCTTCTAAGAGATTTTAACTATATTTTGAATGTTGAGAATAAGAAAGGAGTAGACCTTTTTATATCAATTGAAAAATTTGTGAATTTAGATCATTCCTTCGCCATACTAGATTAATTGATCTTGGCTTTTAGGATCTCAAATTTACCTAGTGTAATAATATATTGGGGCTCGCTCATATTTGGGAGCGTATAGATAGGGTTTTTGGGTCTGGTGATTGGTTGGAAGCTTATCTTGAGTCTAATGTTCTATATTTAGCAAGTTATATATCTAATCACTATCCTCTTTTGATTTCTATTGATAGGCAACCTTGCAATTACCCTCCGTCTTTTAGATTTGACAAATTTTGGATTTCTTATAATTCTTTATAGGAAGTTATAGCCAACGTTTGGATCGCACCTTTCTATCTCTCCCTAGCTGATCGTCTAACTTATCTTCTTAACAAAGTGTGCTCTTTTATTATCCGATCGAAATGTAATATTAAAAATCTATTTACTAGAGGCCAATAACTATACGATCAAATTTATGACTTACAAATGCAAGAAAGTCTTCATGATGGCTTGTCGCAAAGTATGCATCATACTCTGTTGTCTTTCTTAGCTCACTATAATGCTATTTTACACCATCAGGAGATTATATGGAGGCAAAAATCTAGAGCTATTTGGTTAAGTAATGGTGATTCCAATATTATTTTTTCATAGATCCACTATTATTCACCAAAGGCAAAATAGGATTTATAGCATCTTCAATAATAATGGTGACTTCAGTACGCATCAAAAGGATCTCAAGTAGTAATTTATTAATCATTTTAGGCAACATTGGCCTTGTAATAGTCATTTTAAAAATGGAAATACTATCTGACTAAATTCGATTCTTACTTCTTCTCAAAATGTGGCTCTAGTTAAGGAGATTTCATTCAAAGAGATTGAAAATATCTTATACTGTCTTCATCCGAATAAAGCCCTGGAGTTTATGGTTTTCTTGCGTTCTTTTTTCACAATTTTTGGCCTATAATTAGATCAGATGTTATTGAGGCTGTTCGATTCTACTTTCATATTGGCTCCATGCCTTCAAGTTGGAATAATCTTATTCTTTTTTGCCTAAAAATCCAACCCCTATTTGCCTAATGATTACCACCCAATTAGTTTATGCAATGTAGTTTATAAGATCATGACAAAGTTCTTGTTCAACATCTCCATCTATTGTTGTTACCTCTTCTTATTTCGAAAAACAAGAGGCCTTTGTTCCTGATAGACATATATCTTCTCAAGTTGTTATGGCTCAAAATTAACTCATTCACTTTTTCAGGCTTCTGGAACTAAAAGCTTAATGATGATAAAGCTTGATATGGAAAAAGCTTATGATAAGATACAGTGATTCTTTCTTCTTATAGTTCTTGCTCAATTTGGATTTCATCATCAATTTATAACTTGGGTTAGGGCTTATGTTTTGTCCCCTTCCACTACTTTGCTTTTTAATGGTTCGCCTTCACCTTGGTTTGAGAGGGCTTGTGGCCTGCATCAAGGTTAACCTCTCTCTCTCTTCGTATTTGTTCATTCTTTATACAGAGTTTTTCTCTAGACTTTTAAAGATTGCTGTATCTACTCATATTCTGAGAGTTTATACTCCTAGAAATGGCCCTCATATTTCACATGTATTTTATGATGATGATTGTCTTGTCATTGCTTGTGCTACTATTCATGATGCAGTGTGCTTAGCTGCCATAATTGATGCTTATTGTACTCATTCTAGGCAGCTGGTTAATATTTCTAAGTCCCACATTATTGTCGGTCCATCTAGTCTTGCTAGGATTAAACATCCATTCACTCTTTCCTTCACATTCAGGAGCAGAACCTCCCATGGTATTATTTAGGTATATCAATTCATGGAAGGCTTGTGGCTGCTGGGTTTTTTAGCATATGGTTACCAAAATTACTCAGCGGATTGATTTTTGAAAATGGAGAACTCTTTCTTTTGCTACTTGTGCTACATTAATTCAATCCATTTTCTTAACTTTTCCCCTATATACATTATCAGCTATTCATCTCCCAATCACTATCCTCAATAATATTGAGAAAAGATTAGAGCTTTTCTCTGGGGTCACCCTCCTCTTCGAGAGATTTACATCGTATTGCTTGGGATCAGATCTGTTCGCCCAAGACCGAGGGGGGTTGGGTTTAACTTCTTTAACCTTCAGAAGATATCAATGCTTGTCTTAGATTGCTAGCAATTTGCTATTCTCTCCTCATTCTTTTGGCTAGCTTAATTAAGGCCAAGTACCACTTTCAAGGGTCGTGGGTAAATTATCGAAAAACTTATCGCATTTCTATGGTCTGGAGGAAAATTTGTGATGTGGGGCTCAATGTTCAGCTGCAAACTCAATGGTTAATCAGTAATGATGAATCAATTAAGGTATATGTAGACCCCTGGATTACTACTGTGGCTTTAAATATGTGGCTTACTTATGTTAACATTGACCTTGTGGATCTTAATTTAACTATTTCAGATTTACTTACTCCCACTGAGGATTGAAAGCCGGATGTTATCAATACATCATTTTCTGTTGATCTTGCTTCACTGATTCTGACTTTACCTATAATTATATGGGCTGGAGGAATACTTTGGTTTGGAAAAATTCTAAACTCCCAATGGTTTATCTAAAAGATATTACCTTACCTTGTTCTAATCACATTACTACTCATTCACAATGATCTTTTTCATGGATTTGGCGGCTTAAAACTCCTCCTAGAATTCAAATGTTTTGGTGGCAGTTAGCTTGGGATCAGTTTCCAACTAGAGCTTTACTTGCTAATTGGGCCATTATTCCGACAGCTTCTCAAGACTGTGATTTATGTGTGGATATCATAAAGGATAGTGCCCATATTATTTTTCTCTGTCCCTTTGCAACACATTGTTGACATTATCTTCGACATAACTTTCAGGTGCCTCAGTTTTTGCAGTTATTAAAGATATTCCCTTTTATGATTAATGGTATGGTCCCTCAAAATCAAAAAGCTGTGGTAGCTATGGTTGCTTGGGCCATTTAGCATGCGCGAAATGAGCGGATTTTTAACAATAATCGCTTTACTGCTCATCCAGTGGGTACTCGAGCCTTGTCTTATTCCAAGCATCATACTTTATCTCCGTGCAGGTACTGGGGCAGTGGCTTTCTTCATTTATCTTCTCCTTTAGTTGTGTCATGGCTACCCACTCCCTCTGAAGTTCTTAAAAGTAAATTTTGATGACTCAGTTGCTGCTAATACAGCTGCTGCTGCTTTTATTATTAGAGATCATAATGAAACTATGTTAGTAATAGTAGCTAAGGTATTGTCTCCGGTGGCTGTGCCTTTTGCTGAATTGGTTGGTGCATGGCTTGGTGTATGGGGTGCTGTTAATTACCTTAATAATTCGGCTATCATCCTTGAAGGAGATTTTTCTAATGTTATTTCTTGGATATTGTCTAAACATACTCCTAAAACAGCTCACATTCCATTGTTACTGGATATTCAACATTGGTCCTTCTCTCTCTCTTTTCCGGCTCGACATATTTACAGAGAGGCAAATCAGGTTGTGGACTATTTGGCCACCAAGAAGTTATCAAGAGATTTTTCTTGGTTTTCTAACCAAGATGTTGATATACGATGTAGACAACTACTCAGTACTGGCGCCTGATGAACGTCATTCTACTGGCACTATTTGTTGGCTCCATGGTTTGATCATTTCATTTTCTTGCAGGTCTCTTGGAGCAGATGTTACGACTACCCCGCCTTGATATCGTCGAAGTATATGGACTGCCTCTTATATTCATAGACCTTGTGCAAAACTAATTGATTTTGGCTCTTATTGGAAGAATATTATGTATATGACCGAAGTTTCATATGTTTTTGGCCTTTCTTTAAGAGTATCATTCTATGCCGGGGACACTGTTAGAAAGTGGGAGTTTGGTGATAAGGTATATATGCATCTCAACTGGGATTTTGGGAGAAGTAAAAAATTGAGTGGATTCAAGAGGGAATGGCAGTGCACTCTCAGAGATTTCACAAGGTTAGAGAGGGTGGTTAATGAGCAAAAAAGGAAGGATCAAAAAAGAATGTAAATCATGGGAACAAAAACAGAGGAACAATGGAGTTAAGTTTGGAGTGGTTAACATCTTGTTTTGCTCATCATGTTGGATGATAAGTGGGTGGTACGAAAGCAAAGATGGTAATATATATTCTGAAAGGAATTACTTTACGGAGGAGGGCTTGTATCACAATGGGAAATTCAATGAGATTGAGGAGCTACTGGGTTGTTATGATATAGATGTACTACTAATGGTGGGTAATTCTTACCGGATGATATTTAGTTTCGCCCTTCTTCACTTCAGTCATCTTACTACTATGAAGACTAAAATTACTATTGGAGTTGTCACATTATCTAAAATCTTATAGTTCATGCTTGGATCACTGGTGCTGAGAGAATGCTAAGCAATTTCGATGGTAGAAACTCCATTGAGACACTGCAGAGTAAATATTCTGTCAAAATATGACTGCTAGGTAGAGTATATATGCTGATTGTGTGATTTAAAGGGTGAGGTCAGAGTGCATAAAGGAAGAATAAAACAGAGGCAAAAAATTTGTGGGTGTAGTCAGAGTGCAAAAAGGAAGGAACAAAAACGGAGTGGAAAAAATTTGGTCAAACAAAGAGTGAGCAAGATGAAAATCTGAGGGAGTAACGTATTCTTTTCTTCTTTGTGCAGGGTGAAGTTAAATATAGTACATGGCAATGTACTATATTTTAATGATATGCCAATTTCAAATCATAACAAGCATTTGACTGGCGGCTGCTCTTCATCTTCATCAATTTACTACGTGCTGTCATTCCTTCTGTGGACTTCAATGTTCTAAACTTTTTCTGTATTCACCTTATTCTGTTCGTTGGTGGCTACATTGACTTCCTCTGCATGGCCATTGTGAAGCTCTGGGAGAGGCTGCTGGCCATGTGCTTTGCATGGTTTATGCTCACCTTCCTTCCTCTTCAATTCCAAATCAGAGTAGAGTTATTTTGGAGATCTCATAACGCAAGTAGTTCACATAACAGAAGTATGATACCCAAGATATCTGCATCTGAAATTTCCTATAGCCTTTACATGCACCTTGCTAGGAGACTATCTATTGGGGTGGTATCTACAACTCTTTACTGGGCTCAACTTCCTACTCTCTGCTTTCAACAACGGGACACAGGTACTCTATCATTCCCCATCAAGCACATTATGGATTCAACTGGCTACGCAGCTATGCTTAGGTTCAATGTCAACAGGTACAGTACCATACTTTTTTCTTGCTGCCTGAGTCATTCTGGTTTCTGCTATCCTATATACTGGGCTGGGACTTCTTGGGTTGATTGATCTTTGTTTCTTTTGCTGATGATGTCAATGGTTTCAAGTAAATTGGGAAGTCAATATATGCTTCTGTCGTTCTTCAATAATTCTGAAGGCTTTTGTTCGGCTTACCTGTTTTGGCACTCTACTGATACTCAGGGCAAAGCTTCTTACTTTCACAGCAATGTGTGCAATCATAGTGACAAATCTCAACTTTTATGGATGGAGGCCATTGGTCCCTGCTTCAGTTTTTGGGTTTTGCTTATCACTTGTACTCCAGACTGTTTGTTCAGCTGCACAATTTGGCTGGGATACTCAGTGTAAAGTTTCTTTGCTAACAAAATCTGTATCTTTTGGACATGATGTATTAATCACACTTGCTGTTCCTGTTATTCTCTTTTTACTTCTTCAACTTAGCCCCTTTTGTTTACTAATGCAAATGGTTGTATCGGGGCTATGTTCAAATGTTTTGTACACTGTTTACGTTTCTGAATAAATTCCTTTATTTTACCACTATATATATATATATATATATATACATACATATATTCTCTCTTTGTCTATCTATCTATTGCTACGCAGATCAAAATACAAGATTATGGCTCACATTTTGCTAATAACCTTCTTCTTTTTATGTCGCCAAATCTTTTAAACAATTCCATCGAAAAAAAATCTTTTAAACAATCTATTTGGTAGCCTTAAATTCATTTATTATGTGCTACATGAGGATGTTTACGAGTTCAACATGCCTTTAGCGAACTCCACCGAGAGATTGGTTTGTCTCAAGGATGTTGACGGAGACTTCTCTTTTATGAAATCCTGGAGCATCAAGTGGCTCCCTAGGCACAAATAAATGCTACATTCCAGCTTGTTCAAAGCACTAGCAAGAGAATCTTGCTGCCAGGCATATTGAGTGGATGTTGGGAACATAAGTTTTCACTTGCTCATACTCAGCATAATTTGGAAAACTTGTAAGATACAAGATCTAGGAGAAGGCATTATCATTATGTCCTCACAAGATTCTTGATATCCACGGTATCAAAAATAAATCTAGGTGATTGCTCTGTCTAGACTGCTATTGCAATTGCTGTTTGAAATATTGGGAGAGGATAGGACTTAAGAACCTCCTCTGGTATTATGTAAAGTATAGCAAACTCAATGCACCATTGCTGATGCAAAATCTCATCTGTAGGGGTGTTCTAGACTACAATATAAGAATATCATAACTCTGGAGTGCTCAGAAAACTTCTTAGCGTCTAGGACTGCTGCTTAAAGATTGCCATTAAAGAAAACACTAAGAAAAGGTTGTTTAAGCTAATTCAATTCAAATGGTTGCGTCACCCCTTTGGTTATGGATGAATCTTGTAAGTTTCATAAGGAACCCCTTTGATTTACTCAAGTCACATTATATAAAATAACATCATATTAAATTTATGGAACTGAGAGAACCCTTATGTGGCATAGAGAATTTTCACCAAATTAATGGTAAATGTACCAGAGTTTCAATCGGAAATGGACCCAAAAGCATCAAGCAGTCGAATCTGCAGGAATTTGTAATCTCATATCATGCATTACTTTCTTAGAGCTGAACAATATCCAGCAATAAGAGGGAAGGAAATATTCTTCCATGTTGTGTTCCTTGAGTCAATTTCTAGAAGACCTCGTACTAGGCGATGTATCCAGTTGTATTTTGCTCTATCAGATGCATTATGTAGTTAAAGTTTCTTATCCTATTTACTTCTTAAGTCAGAAGATATTTTGTTATTATTATGTCTTCCAGATGCGCCCTTGTGCGAATGCATGCGTGCGTAAATATGGTAACTCAAGGGCACCTACATCTTTGTCTATTTTTTCTAATTTTCCTCTTGAGAGGATAGGAGGAAACCTGGATGGAAAATTGAGTATGGGATAAAAATGTCACAAATGAAAACAGTTCAGTTAAACATATATTCTTGTTACGTGGTCAAATTAGCAATTGGGCCCCAAGAAATAAATAGCTCTGCAATTGCATCAAGAAAATTTACGAGGTGTTGTACATGCTATGAACTCACCAAAAGCACCATGCCTCTTATGCAGTCAGCTTAGCAAATAAAAACTAAGAGCCTACTTGGGCAAAGTAGCATTAGCCCAGGGCCTTAAACCTCCAACCAAATCAAGAGTTTAGTTCATACCAAATCGACTTCTTAGTTCCCTAATCTTGGAAGCTAATAAACAATCTAATGCTCCTTTTCACAGGTTACTATTATGTTTAGCTTCGTTACTATTTGTGCTCCATTTTATATTGCTCACTTTGAATTTAAATAGCAATGGTCTTCTTCAAAATATTTATTTCTTGTCTGATTTCAATTACAAGGCTTCCTATTTATGTGTAATTAATCATTCTTTCCTTCTTGGTATTCTAGAACTGCTATTTTTCCATTCCTTCTTGGTCTTCTTAGAGCTACAACAGGTAATGTACTAAAGGCATGATTCTTATAATATCATGATATACCAGAACCAATAAGCCCATTACATCTGTAATTGGTTGAATTTGGGATTTCAACGTTCAATAAAGTAATATTGATGACTAACAAATTTGATATTTGCTACTTCTATATATAAAAGAGCATCCTAAACAGCCAAAAAAAGATGTTGTACCACCAAAACAAAGATTTTAATTGTAAATCAGAACATACATTAATAGCCATCATTATCAAACTAAAATTCTATCTGTTAAATATAACAGCACAACTATGATAGCTGCAAACCTTGCACGTCAATTAGCATGGGATTTTTAACCATTGAAGGTGGCCTAACAGACTGACAGCACTCTGGCAACAGATGTATGGATAGCCCTAATTCATCGAGATTTTGTGCATTGAGCTCTCAAGAAACAGGTCTCCATATATCTGGTCTTTGCCTTGTAATGGCAATAGAGTTTGAAATCCTGCATTTTAGGTATAAACTCAACAATAGAGAAAAAAAAGGAGAAAAGATATGCGAGCAATATAAATGTATTAAAGGCTAGACCAACTATTAATTTATAATGGAGTTGTTACATCCTGATTCAAGAATCACCGCATGGTGGAGACTGAAATGCAAATAAATCCATGCAAACATAAAGGAATAAAGTTCGATATTGAATGCAATACCATACATTGACTGATGATATTAAGGGTGCTTGTGCTAAATATTACAAGTAGTTAGAGAAAACTAATTTATAGGTAACTTCAATAAGTGAATATTCATTTAGTTTGATTTTGACATTTTTTTGAATGCTTTCAAACCATCCGGATTTGATTGGATGCCCTCAGGTGAACAAAATTGAATCTAATTTATCAGTTTGGAAAGATAAATTTATTTCTTTCGGGGCAAGCTCATCCTGATTAATTCTATCCTATCTGCCCTGCTGCCATACTAAAGAATGGATAAGATTAGGAGAGTCTTTTTGTGGAAAGATTCAAATTCTGCACATGGCATATCTTGCGGGGTTAATTGGTCCAAAGTTTATTTGCTCGAGAGGGAAGAAGTCTTGATATTAATGACCTTAAACTATTCAAGCAAGCCCTACTTGCAAACTGGGGTTGCTTTTCATAAAAAGAATTTAATCTTTGGATAAAACAAATCATTGAGTTTTATTTCAAAAAAAATCAAGTTCTCATCTTTTCAATTATTTTAAAATCTATAT
>KE505062.1:477545-493301 GCA_000441515.1 Elaeis oleifera | reverse complement strand
ATAGATATAGATAATAATTATCCGATCCGTATCCAAATATCCAATTTATTATAATTTTATATATTACTTATTAATTTTTTAAAAAATATACAATCATACAAACATGTTATCAACTTGATTTATCATTTATTTAATAATATTTTTGATTATGTAGTCATAAAGTTTAATTATTTAACTATTCTCCATAAGTATATTCATATTTTCAGTATCCGAATTACATCCGCATCCATTTAAAATAAATATGGATGTGAATTTTTGCATCCGAATAATATTCATATTCATATTTATATTCGTCAGATAAAACAAATATAGATATAGATATACTAGTATATGCTCCATATATGATCCAATTTTAGTTCAATTCTAAGTGCATAAAAAATCAAAATCCATTTTAACTCTTTTCCTCTCTATTCCACCCATTTTTAAAATATAATGGGCCATTGTTAAAATCTTATTTATTTAAAATATAATGGAACTGATTATTAAAAAATGTGCCCATCCATTTTCAAAATACAAGGGAACAAATAATATTAAAATGAGTGAACGAGTTACTACAATAATTTTGACACTTCAAGGTATATTTGCATTGATTGATAGATTTCGAAAAAATTTTTATCCACCAATATATTTCATGATTATAACTAGATAGGTCTCAACGACAATTCAACTGCTTCAAATCTCAAAGATAAAGGATTTGATGCTCCTCCATGTAATTACAGTTTCAAATCTTAGATATAAACTTTGAGATAATATATCAATAATATATATTTTTATAAAATAATTATTTTTAATCAACATATATAATTTAATTTTTTATTAAACTTTTACTGTTATTGTAAAAGTGATAATCTCTCTTGGAGTGAAAGGATTTGTCGCTCCTCCATGCAACAACATCTTCATATAAAGTGTCAGATAATGAATGAAAATATATAATATTCTCTTAAAGTCTCGGGTAATATTTATTTAGAAAGAATATCTTGCATATTGTATGGGTAATATGCCAGCTGCTTCAATTTACGGAGGTACACTATTAAATCACTTTCTCCCATTGGAATATATCCCGTTATATTGTTGGTGATGTAATTAATATTATGTTTTGGGAAGACAGATGGATCAAGGATATGCCTTTTAAAAACATGTTCCCTGACTTATATGCTTCTTGCTGGTGTAAATCTAGATATATAATTGCCAACTTTTTCAACTCTAATAGAGGGACTTGGAAACCTAAATGTTCCTCTCATTAATCTGTTGAAGCTTTAGAAGAAAGAGGTAATTACTCAATCTTCTTGCAGGTTTTATTAAACATATTTCCTAATAAACTGATCTAGAAAGTAGTTTAGACTCCTTTTCTACTACACTACATCGTTTCTTATAACCAGAGACGTCAAATGGAATCTAGCCAGTTTAAAAAATCAAAACCCTTTCAGAAGTCAAATGCTTTCTATAGCTGCAAGAGAGATTGGAAAGGAAGTTTGGTTGGCATTTGGGTGGTTGGGGACTTCACTGCTGCAATTTAGAAACTATGGATCATTTACTGATCTTCTGCCCTTTGCCTTGGACATCTAGGAACCCATGTGCTTCAGCGAATGTTCCTCTTCCACCAAGAAATTGTTTGAACTTTGTAGTACTTCTCTAAAGACATGCATCCTACTTTGCTTATATCAATTGCAGCAATCACATAGAGTTGTTGGAAAAAAAGGAACTCCAGAAATTTTCTAAGATCAAATTTTTGTGGAAACTATTGCATTCAAGGTGATTCAGCTTCTCTTATGCCGCTAGAAAGAGCTACCTAGTTTTGTTAAAATCTGATCAAAATTAAAATGTTAACTTGTGACTACCTCTGGCTCTGAAGGTATTGATTTGCAGTTCTTCCGGAGCGACTTTTGATGAGAACTCCTTTTGTTCACTCTTCCTTAAATGATTTATTTTCTGTTTGAATATTTCATTCTTCTAGCGTCATGCAGTTTCCTTTCTTGTACTCACTTTGTATGTTCCCTACCCTATCTTATACATAATTCTTTTAATAAATTAGGTGGCTCTGCCTTCCGTTATTTCAGCAAACAACTCATTAGCTAAACCTTCATGGAAAATTGAATTGGAAGTGATGTATCAGTGACACTTTGCAAATTTTATGCTAAATCAGCTAACAAGCAAACAAACTAATCAAGTCTTTAATTTGGTGGGAAATATGTAAGTATCAGGATTCTTTATTTGTATCTATGCTAGCTATCAAAATTAAGTTGCATCACATGAAATGCTTGACATAGGGTAGTTGGTTAATCAGGGTTTAACCAGTTATAATTTGATCATTTAATCTTGATGTAGATTTGCACGTATCTATTGAACAATTCAGTTGGTGTTGAAGCCTAAAGTGGCCTCTGTATCCAACAACAAGCATATTTTATATGAGATTTGTAATAAATCCGCTAAAATATTGTCCGATCCCTCCAATCATATTCAATCCGCTATAAGTAGGTTTAGATTTGGACTAAATGGGTACAAAGGGTTATAAACAATTTGATCTATTCAACATGTTTAATATTTAGGTTGATTTTAGGTGACCCATTTAATACTCAGGTTGGTTTGAATTAGATAACCTATTTAATCCATTTAAGACATATTTAATCTGTTTAAAACTTGCTTAACATATTTATATCTTGTTTAACCCGATCTGTTTAACATGGTTAATCCATTAAAAATCCACTTAACTTGTTTAATTCGTTTAACTTAGCTTGACCCATTAATAAATGGATTATATAGGTTGGATTGAATTATTGTTTAATAAATATGTCGGATTGCGATATCTCTCTTCCACACATCTCATCCCTACAATGCGTTAGGACACCTTGAGAGGTGCAATTCTCTAATATCTTCTTCTCAAGATAATAGTTAAACCAAGTATGATATATTGATTTGGACGGAAGTGATTTTGATAGTTTGGATGTGGATGACAATGCAAAATTAAGCCTCACATATGGCACTCTAGACTTTGATTTTAATATTAGAATAGATGTTGAAATTATATCTATAAGCTGTAATACTTAGAACGATACTAGCAAGATTGAAATTAAAGAAGTAATACTACTTAATGAAGTAATGTAGTATCAGGTTAATTTTATCAATTTAGGTAAGTATATTGAATCAGGTTAATAGGCTATTCATATAATTCTATACATAACCCAACAGGACCCAACATGTTTACTTAATGCAATAGCAGGGAAAATGATTGCGATTCTCAGAATTCATATTAATTGCTTACTAATAAATCTCGGCTTCACCACCCAATTCTTCTCACAATCAAGGCTCCACCTCCTGTGTATTGTGTCATGACAAATGTGGAGGATTATGAATCTCACCATGCCAGCGTCCGCTCTTCTGTTCTAGACTATATATTTCAAAATCACCAGTGAATTGTTTAACCAAAAAAAAAAAAAAAAATACAGTAGGGAATTATCTTTAGGTGGCATCTGGAAGCATGTTAGAGATACTATCCAAAGTGTTGGTATTTACCCAACTCCAGATGAAGGTATATTTCCACTAAAACTGTTCTTTTGGCATCTGCCTATTCTCAGCTGGAGGAATGGAAAAATGTTCTACTTGGTTGAAACAGAAAGGGGAAAATGGGGTCAAAACCACTCGGCCTTCATTGAAATTAATGACAATATCAGACATTTATGGCATCCACTTTCCCAAATTGCACATTATAAATATTAATTATTAAAGCCAGCAAAGCAATTCATGAAATAATACCGTCTGTTTGCTGAGATTATTTGCAGATACGAAATGAAACAAGTATTATACGAGTCTTCCGAAAATGACTTCCTAAACAAGTATTATACGAGTCAAAACCACTCGTGCCTTCGTTGTCCCCGCGCGAACGCAAATTTGCGGTCAAATCTATTGCCCTTTCCAAACCCGAATGCGTTGCTGCTATTTGTTTAATTAGACTCGAAATTTGTGTTTAAGGTCTGAACAAAATAAATTTAAATAGACGGTAAGGATCAAGGTTAATCTGACGTGGCAGATATCCGAACACTTCCGTTTCCTTTTCCCTATTCTACCTCACACGCTCTTCCTCCACTTTCTCCTGATGGCACGTGCCATCCATTGGAACGGTACGAAAATCCCATTATTGCATCAAAAAACTGCCCATTCGCTGAGACGTGAAGTCCGCCCCGCTCCAAAGCCAGGACAGGGAGAGAGACCGCCAAGAAAAAACCAAATCCTCCCTCTTCTCCCTCTCCCTCTCTTTAAATCGCCTCTCGCCGCTCCTTTAATCCCTTCGAATTCGCCCGACAAGCCGAGAGATAGAGAGGAGGGAGGGAGCAAGCGCGAGGAATGGGGCAGCCCTCGGGCCCGCCGGCGTCCCCACCCTCCCGCCGGCGGCGGCGCCGCCTCCGGGAAGCTGCCAGGTCCGGTGCGCGGGGTGCCATGGGATCCTCGCGGTGGCGCCGGGGATGACCGAGTTCATTTGCCCCAAGTGCCAGCTGCCGCAGATGCTGCCGCCGGAGCTCATGGCCCCGCCGCCACCTCGCCGGCCCCGCCCAGGCCCGGGCATCGATCCGACCAAGATCCAGCTCCCCTGCGCCCGCTGCAAGGCCATCCTCAACGTCCCCACGGCCTCGCCGCTTCGCCTGCCCCCAGTGTGGCGTCGATCTCTCCGTCGACTTCTCCAAGCTCCAGCACTACTTAGCCGCCGCCGCCACCTCCTCCTCCTCCTCCGTCTCCGCCGCAGCCACCCTCCCCGGACTCCCCCACGAGCCACCCGAAGAGATCAATGAGGTAATTCGATCACTACCTTCCTCTATCTATAACGCGTTAGCTTCTGCGTTAGGTTAACGGAATTGAATCAACCTAGCTGGCTTTGTTTGCCTTATTTCTCTTAATTATATGAAGTAACTGAATTTGAATTGAAGCTTAAAAGCTTAAAGAAATGCACAAAATGGCAGGTGAAATGTGTTATAGCAACAAGGATAGTCTTGCATTCATGTAATAGCCGGATGGTATCACGCCTTCTCCCAAAGAGATGAGTGCTCAAGTCACCCATGTTTTCTCCTGGTTCCTTTTTCTTCTTCTTCTTCATCTTTGGGCGCCGGGGGAGGGGGTGGGGGTGTGGTGGGTGGGTGGAGGAGGAGATCTAAGTTATCTCTATTCTATCAACAAACAGGGCATGGGTTTGTATTCGCTAGAGGATTTAATCTTAGTATATGGAAATAATAAAAACTGAAAAACATCTTTAGGTATTCCTTTTGAAATTTACATACTACACGGCTTCCACATAAAGAGTTGTATCTAATGGTTAACATGTTGTGCACAAAATTTAGGAAAATATGAGGCTGACAATTTAAATTTAGTTTTAGAACTGTTTATCTTATAATATGTTACTTGTAACTGTTATGGTATTGTTCGCTATTGACAGAATGTGTTTGTATCTTCCTAGAATCATGCTAGATAAACCTTACTTTATTAAATATAAATAAATTTATGGTTTATTAAAGATCAGTTAATGGATAATGACATCCATCATGCATATTTAGGCCTATTTGTGACAAGTGTATGCAATCTCCCTCCTTTACCTTATCAGCTATTCCTCCCATACATATGGGTTGGCTCTGTGCACCAAAGTAGGATTATTGAGTTCTTACAATTGTCTATAGAGTCCTCTTGACATTAACTCTCGCTATGTAGATTTACTAGCGAAGGTAGCTTTTAGTAAGAGAAGAGCCTGCTGCAGTATTTCCAAAAGGAAGCTAACTCATTTGCCAAGCTGTGTAAACTCATGTAGCCAAGGAGTGATTTATTTATTCTAGACTTGAACAATTCCTAGGTGATGAGAGAAGAAGGTTGTTCCTTGGATATGTTTGTATTTGTATATAAAAGCTAAAGACATACAGGAGATTCTTGACAAGTAATGAGGTTTCTAGGTGATAAATATCATGTATGAAGCAATGGTGATGCTAATTGGTTATAGAGATTTTTGATGCTAGCTGTCCTGAAACTTTTATGTGGATAAATTATGGAACTTAAGCAGTTAAGCTGAAGGTAAAAAAGAGTTTGGGATGTCTCTAAAATTCCGCTGCTGTTAAGGGTTGGTGGGATGCATGGGCTAGGGTTCTTTATTTTTTGACATGGGAGGGGCTTTATAACATGTTTTGAGAAGACAAAGCAAATTTCTTTTCCTCTGAGATAAATAGGGAGTTCTTTGAGGATGTATTTGGTTGGATGGCATTAGGGCTTGTGGATTCTCTCTATCAAGAGACCACAGCTTGGTCTTGAAGTTTTGGAGGCTAGAGCTTAATGGACATGTCTTCTTATATCGATTAACAATAGCATATCTATGAATTACTTGGCACTTGAAAAAATTGTTTGGAACCAAAGGAGGCAACCACCTGCATCTATTGCAATTTAATTTTGCTTTGAGTAGTGTTTTGGTAATAGCCATAGTCTTACATTATGTTTGGTTAGTAGGAGTGAAAAAGAATCACAATGGGAACAAAAATGGAATGGGCATAGAAGATCGGAATCAGAACCACGACCACCATTCCATTGTTTGGTCATGCATAAAGCAGTCCATGAAAGGGAAATAGCATAGTCATTCTAATATTTAATTTAGCTTGGTATACTGCAGAATGAAATTAATTATATATTAAATTTTTGATTACATCCTTGACTAAGAGTTAAAATCAAATTTTAGAATAGTCACCGCTATGATTTTTTGATGCCTCCTAGTATATCGTATTTATAGAAAACTGGCTTTATATTAAAATCATTATAATGTCATAATGGGCATTATTTTACATTTTCTTGTTCATCCTAATAAGATTATTCTTTAATTCAAATGTTAGTGAAACTATTTATTCTTATTTTATATATAAATGCTGCTAAATCAATTAATACAAATATACCACTATTCTTATTTATTCCATAAGTACTAATTACTCTGTCCCAAACATAACATTCCCATTTCAATTGGAATGACTGTTCCTCCCATTTTAAGAGCAGAATTATGCTCTTCTGTTTACGTAAATGGTGATTCCAAGTAAGTTTTGATTCTATTACTTGTGCAAACCAAATCAAAGCCAGGGTTCCTATTCCATTCCAGGCATAGTTCTGAAAACCTCATGTAGAACTGGTCTTTCTTGTGCATTTAAACAGAAACACCCAACTTGTGGTAAAAAAGGGAATACTAGGAAACAATGCCTCAAATTCTTAAGTTCAGTTGGAAAAGAGTGGAAGAATAAGAAATTTAATAGACAGTTCAGACTTGGACAAGATATGGAATCTTATAATGCATACAATGTCTTTTCTCATAGAGGGCATTGGACCAAGAACCATTCACATCTCTATATCTGTGGCAGCCCTGTGTGCTTTCACAGTAAGTCCCTTACCATTTTGCTAACAAGGAGCTGTTAGGTCTTTGTATATGGGATGCTACCTCTCTTTCATGGTAATGTATATGATGATAGCACTCAACAACCCTAAATGCTAGCTTTTGTAGATGCTCCCTCGGGGGTTAATTGTGGTACTTGGTGACTTAAGGGTAGTGAACATATAAAGTAATTATTTAATAGATTCAAGTGTTTGCAAGCATTGTGATAATCATAAAACAGCACTAACATTAGCTTAAGGTGTACACTACTGAGGGACACTTTTGCTAGTTTAGATAGACTTTGGTTCTATATCATACAATGACATGATTTTGTAAGGTAATCACTTTTACTTGTAAAGTAGGCTGCTTAGTAACATGCATTGCAGCAGATATATCTACACTAACAAAAAACAATTATTTCACTGCATGCCATACACCAAGATGTGCAGTCTTCGCTAAATTCTAGACCAAATTCATTCTCTTGAGTCTTGTCAAATCAGCCTTCTCCCATTGCTAAATGGTATCCTAATTTATATTAGTCTATTACACACCTCTAAGTGTTGGTCTGTTTGCTTTTTGTCGTATGATACGTACCAGGCTGCATGATGTATAATGGTAGTGGCCAATATGTGTAACGTCCCATATACGCCGGCCATCCAACACATTTCAGGCCTCGTGGGACTTATATATTTATAGTCAGACCTATTAAATTTGATCAGTTCATTTATTGGGATTTGGTATTGGTCATCCCTCTATTACATCTTGTTAGTATCTGGAGTTTTGTAATTTTTATTGTATCCAATGCATTGCTAATATGTTAATCTGTATCGGAGGCTTTGTTGTGTAGTGTATTCTGCATGTGCATGCCCTATTTATAAGTATTGAACACATGTTCTTAGCATGGTTTAATGTATTAAATTAATTAGATGGTTTAAGAATCATGCCTGGTTAGTCAGATCCTGTGTATTTCCTTCTAGGAAGCAATTAAAAGTGGCCCATGCACAAAGAAAAAAAACGTTTCAGTAGCATTTTTGGCATTCTGGTGGTGTAGCTTGTAACAATGTTGTGTACCTTTCTATATTGGTGTGTGCTGAGCATGCATTGTGTTATGATAAACGCACCAGACCTCCCTAACCAATGTTTTGTAGTGTTAGTTTTGTTGATCTTACTTTAAAGATCAAGGTACCAAACTTTTCTTAACATCATATGTTTTCAATTTCTCACAATTTATACAATTGCAGCATATTATAATATTTGAATTGCTTTATGCTATTGCAAAAAATATTACAATTATGGTTCACTGAACTGCACCGTACCGACGGCTAACTAGTATAGTTTGAGCATTCGATTCAGAACGCCAACGAAAACAGAGTGAGGAAGAAGGAAAGACAGGAAGAGAGAGAGAGAGGAGGAGAAAGGAGGGGAAAGGTCGGAGGTGGCCGGCAGTGGCCCACCAAGGCCTTCGGGGCTCTATGGTCCTTTGCGAGATACGAAAAGAGAGAGATATAGAGAAAGGGGAAAGGATAGAAGAGTACTGTGGTGGATCCAGAATTTTTGCTTTGTGGGGTCAATATAAAATAAAGGACAAATAATAAGAATACTGAAAACTAAATAGAGTGTAGTATTGTTTCTACATCAACAAAAACACATTAAAATTCTTTATTTTACAATTGTCCTCTATGACCTTTCATATTTTGAAAATGATACATGATAGCGGTATATTGAGTTATCAAAGAGAGCGACTGTGGGTCATAATTACTTTTATTATGTGATCTTTTTTATCCTTTACTTTCAAAATTTTACATAGGTTATGGGATCAATTCATAATTTAATGTGGTCAATTTTAATTTTCTTAGTAGTATGTATATATGTTTAATATTTTAAATTTTTGACCCCACATTTCTTAACATGGATCTGCCACTGGAAGAGTAGTGAGGGGAAGGCAGCGGTGAGGCTGTCGTGGCCGCCGGACGGTCTAAATCTGCCCCACGGTCGTCGTGGGTTTGAAATAAGGGCGTCGTCCTTGTTTCATCGCCTTCTTTTAACAGGGCGGCCCTTTGGCGGCCTCCCCGCCTCCTTCCTCACACTCCTTTTCCTTCCCTTCTCCCCTCTCTCTATCTCTCTTTATTCTCATTTCCTCTCATGGAGGACCGCGGAACCGAGGCCTCCCCGGTTCATCCCTTATTTCTGTGTCGGTTCGGGCCTCGTACGGACGGGGGCATATCGATTTGTACCATCGGTCGGCCGGTGTGGGGTCCGATTCAAAGTCGGCGATCTTTGATTACAACGCTGGCTAATTGAGGGACACTTTTATTTATGTTGGATGGCTAAGAGGACTGGTTATGTCATGCTTGTTCTAGTGGCTTTTTTAATGTGTTCTGATGTCTGTCATTGCTGTGATGCATGGATGCACCCTCATTACCAAAAAAGTGAAGAATTTTAGATTTCACAAGTTCCTTGGTGAAGTTTTACACCTTTTTCTTTTTAATTATTTGGTTGCTTGTAATGATTTAAATCAGCTTCACTGGTTGTAAAGATTTTTCACTTGTCAAGTTCCTGAAATGTTTAGCTTTTCATTGAGATATAAGCTTATTTTTCCCACCATGATGTGGTCATTTAGGTTGCAATTGATGTGGAACGCGAAGAAGATGAGGGTGGTACTGTTGGTGAAACCTTTACAGATTATGTAAGTACAATTGGTTTGGGCATTTCCTTCCAGATCTTTGGAAAGTAAATATTTTCCATCTTTATATACTTGTGCCATTAATATCGTTTTCTTCTGTTGATTATTTGTTGAACTGTATAAAGCCTTCAAATTACATGTCCCCTATTTGTGGAATTGTTTACAGCGGCCTCCCAAGCTATCTCTTGGTGATCCCCATCCAGATCCTGTTGTGGAAACATCTTCCTTGTCAGCTGTGCAGCCCCCGGAACCAACATATGATCTGAAAATTATGGATGAGCTGGAGAAGTCTAACGCGCTGTCATGCTTGCAAATAGAAACAATAGTGTATGCTTGTCAGGTTATTTTTCTTTCCCTTTCAATTAGCAAATTTTAAGTAGCAAATTTTAAGCTGCTTTGATATGTGCTGCTGGACGTTACCTCAATAGCATCTATTCATATATGGCAGAAGCACCTTCACCATCTCCAAAATGGTTCAAGAGCAGGATTCTTCATCGGTGATGGAGCTGGTGTTGGTAAAGGTCGAACCATTGCTGGGCTGATCTGGGAAAATTGGCAACATGGGAGACATAAAGCATTGTAAGCATTTTATTATAAGCATTTTATGAAGAAAGTTTCCTGTGTTAACTTTGTTCTGTTAAAGATTCCCAGTATAATGGTTATTTATATCTTTTTCATGGTCCTTTTGTTTTAGAATGCTCTCTTTTAAGATTATCACTTTACTGTTAATTTCTTTCAGTTCTATTTTTTAGTTCTCCTTGTAATGGCCTTTTGCAGGTGGGTTTCTGTTGGTTCTGACTTAAAGTTTGATGCACGTAGAGATTTAGATGATGTTGGTGCTACATGTATTGAAGGTATAAATAAAGTATAACACATTTAGTTCAAATTGTTGGTTGTAGATCCTTCTTAGTTGCTTAATATTGTCAGTTACTTATAAAAGTTTGTTTAAATTGGACTTGATACTTTTAACCATCCTACCTGCTAGGTGGCCTTCTGTGTTTTAGGCTCTGCTCTTGCATTGATTGCTTGTTTGCCTCTTACCAGAAAATTTCATGGGTTGGAATTATGTTGGCAGCTGGATTTAACACTTTCTCGAATTTAAATGCATGAAACGCAGCCTTGGAAAGTTGATGTTATATGTGTTGTTGATTATATGTCAATTCCATTGTACATTTTTTGCTCTATTAGACAGAAGCCTTCAAGTTTTATTTTATCGTAGCATAAGGTTTTAAGTAATTTTTGCCAAAACATATATTTTTAAATTCATAAGAGTATTTGATCTAGTCAAATCATCAGATAAGATTGTGGAGCATAAAATTTGTGGAAATTGCTGATGTATGCTTATCCTGAAAATTGTATAAAATAAAATGTCGTTAAAGTGGTTTTTGAGTAAATTTATTGCATTATTATTATTATTATTTTTTTGAATGTGCTATGTGGCAATCAAAGAGAATAGATCATGGTATCTCTATTCATGGTTTTTGAAAGTTAAAATATTTAATGCATGTGCTCAGAAGTGAACAATGTAAGGCTTATGTGAGTTTAAGTTTCCCTCCTCTCTCTCTATGTTTGTGCATCTGAGTGTGCTTGTTTTGCTGTCTGGAACTACTTTCAATTCCAATTATCCTTATCTCTTAGCTCAATTATATCCTTTATATTTTTATGGTGATCTCTCTATGCCATTTCATCCCTTCTTAGGTTTATTGAAATTCTGCTGCTGCTTTTCAAAAAAAAAATAATTCTATTTTAGCAAGTACATATTTTGCTCTTTCTCCTGGTAATCTGGATGAAAGTCTCCGATAGTTTTAAATTCTAATTCTTATTTTGGCTATGTTTTCATGAGTTTGGTTCAGTATTATCACTGGTTTGTGATGCCTGGACTGTACAACTACTGGATGATAATGGTGAGTCTTTTATGAGAATACTTCATTTGATTTAGCATGGACTTGGAGAACTTGGGATGTCTGCCTGATATTTTTTTTTATTTTGCATTAGAACAAAAGCCAAGCTTTTTCTTTTTAGCTAGGAGAAGATTCTGTATGCTTCCTGTATCAAAGATCTGAAATTATCTAACAAATTTCCTAGTTCATCTCTGACATTGGGTTTGTATGCCTACTATCAAACCTTTTAAGAGAATATCATCAAGCTTAGTTATTGCGGCTTTTCCCCTGGGAATTTGGTCTCTCAAATTACAGTGGTTTGGGCATCAAATTTGCTGACAAACCTTAAGGATGCTACTCTGCTTGCTCTTTCGGCTTTGATTCATTTAAGGTAGCTATGGAGTTGAAATTAGTGAATTATAGTTTCCCATTCTCATCAAATTAACATATTTGTCTTTAGAAGTGGGGAACTTAAAGAACCAATGGTTTTTGGATGGTATAGGTGAAGAGGAACCCATAGGTTTCATGCACCACAAACAACTTCAGTAATCTTTTTTCTTCCATGAGAGAAAAATGGCTTAACCATTCATAGGCCAAGAACAATCAAGTTGTATCATATCAGATCTCATCTTATTCTATGTACAAGCATGCACATGCGGGCACGCGTGTGTGCTTGCCTGTATGCATGCTTGAAATTATGTTTCTACAAACATGTTCACATTTCATATGAAATACCATAAACTTGCAATTATTTAAGTATATGGCATCCTTTTACATGGCCCTGCTTGCTTGGGTACCTGACAAGCGTGCATGGTTTGTGTGCGTGTTTATATGCATGACTGCATGCTATCATGTCTCTGTGAAGACATGCATGAAGTATGGAATAGTCCTATAATTGTGTAGCACTCTAGCATCCTTATGATTATCCAGTACCCTTTATCACTGCTTTGCAAACGGAGCTTCTGGTTTTGAGAGCAGCAAAAGCTTTGAGCATGTGATAGTTGAGACAGCATTTGGTGAAAGATGCTATTTGGTTGCTCGCTGAAGGAACATACACGAGCTCTTTACTGTTGCTTTCTCATAGATAAGGTAGTAATTTGTCTTGATGTACTGTCTATTAGAATGGTTCAGCAATCTTTGCAGCTCTTTGATTATGCAAAGCGAATTTGCTGTTCAGTGTGGCTAATGCAGTATAGTGTGTTTTAGAACTATAAGCTTTATGGAGGTGGCAGAAGGGAATGGTACTCTGCAACTTGTAGTTTGGTGCATGAACAAAATTTAGATACATGAATCTTCCCATTTTGGAACTGCAAATACAAATACATGGTGTGACAAAGAATTGTTGGATTTAATGATAAAAAAAAAATTATTTTCATCTGATGGGAATGTACATCAACTGCATGAGGATTGTGCAATTCGAGAAACATCATATTGCCATTAGATTCAAATTAAAAATCTGCAACAAATGTTGTCGATTAAGCTGTCTTTGGATGTATTAATTTTAAGTGCCTTTTCCTTTTGCTGAAATTGCTGTAAGTTTTATAAATGCTACCTTTATCCGGAGTCCCCCCATGCTTCCAATATAGAGGTGGCCATATCCTTTCTAATTGGTGATATCTACTTCAGTTAGATTTTGTAAGCATTTCTCTTGTTCAGATTTAAGCCTATTTGAATATTTGCTGCAAGCTGCAACCGACAGTCGGGAATCAGGATAGTTGAGAAAAATTTTAGTTCTTTTCTGGCAAATTCAATATTGCTCCTTAACCTAAGGTGAACATTTCAAGTGTATCTCTTTTTTCTCTTGCTTTACTTATTTCTTCTTCCTCTTCATAATTCAAGCCAAAATTAGACTTTAGATGTAATATTTGTGTAAGTTCAGAATCAAAACTTAATATATGTCATTTCTCTTCCATTAACTTATTATAAACCTAGTCCTATTTACCCGAGATTGCATTTAGTTTCTATTTCTGTAACATGTTTCCGCATATTTTTGTCTTTTCTTCTGTGAAAACCACTGTAACTGTCGTTTTCACTTGGGTTAAACTTATAAATTCAGGTAAATCCTGTGATTGGAAGGCCTTGTCTGGGCTTACATCACATGTTTAGTTTTGCTTCTTGCTGTCATTTCTTCTCTTCAGATATTATAATACGCAAAAGAAGTGATTTTATATGATTGGAAGGAATATGCTTTATGTAAAGCAATAAAAGACGAACATTACGCCAATATATATATTAAACCAAAACACTCTTGTGAGGGTGGGCCTTGCACAACAGTAATGTTACTGCATCGTAACCTGGGTGTTATGGGTTTGAAATACGGCAACAGCCTCTCTGCATGCAGAGATAAGGCTATGCATATCTGACCTTCCCAAGATCATGTAGTGGCAAGAGCCTTGTTCACTAGGATGCCCTTTTTTTCCAAGTTTATTCTTTTGTGTTTCGATATTAGCTACTTATTTTTTTCCTTCAGTGCCAACATGCTTGTTTTTATCTCATAATGGGTGTAGAGACTACGAAAGATTAACATGTCTGAGATTCTTAGAATTATGAAGCAAATCTAAATTCTTTTTGCAGTACATGCTCTGAACAAGCTTCCTTACTCTAAGCTTGACTCTAAGGCTGTTGGCATCAAGGATGGAGTGGTATTTTTAACATACAGTAGCTTGATAGCATCATCTGAAAAAGGTCGTTCTCGTTTACAGCAGTTGGTGCAGTGGTGTGGATCAGAGTTTGATGGTCTTTTGGTCTTTGATGAGGTATCACAACTTATATGCAAGCATATGATACTTAAGCATGCAACCCATACATACAAGTATGTATATAAATACAAATCTGCATATTATAAGTGCATATGTGTGTGTATGTATGTGTGTGTGCATGCGTGCGTGCGTGCGTGCGTGCGTGTGTGTATATATATCTTTGTGTATTAACATGCAATAGTTTGCATATATGTCTGCATATGCACATACACATATACATGCATTAAATTCATTAAATTTGTATGTATGTATGTTTGCTTGATGCATCTATGCATATCAAATGATTTCAGGCCTGTCCAATTTGCCCTTTTTTAATATTGTTAAAATTTGCATTTAAATTTTAGTCATTTGGGGAATTTCAATGTGTTGAACTCTGGGTGCCCTTTCCTGTGGCAGATCCAGGATTGGACCCTTTTTTTTGGAATGGAGGTGCCTTTTTTTTCCCGGTGGGAAGGGGGGGGGGGGGTCAGAAGAATCTTAATAATATCAAGTTGCTACTTTAAAATAAAGATTTAACTCAAAAATTAGTTGATCTAGATTGCATCAATCAAATTTTATGTTGAACATAGTGTCTTAATCCATAATCCATCTTAGAAACTCAACCAATGGTTTGGCTGCTTCCTTGTTCAAATGCACTAATGCAGTTGAAGTCTCATAGCTGCATTGTTTTATATAGAAAAAAAAGTAAGAAACCCTACAATCCCTGAATGCTGCTTTCAGGAACATTAACATAGATGCAATATCTACCAAAATTAAATAAGAACCTAATCAAATAGATAATAGTTCCATCATTGTAGTAGAACCGCTTAAAATCTACTTTTGTAGCACCCAATCCATATTTTGTAAATAACGAAGGTATATATTAATGCAAGAGAAGGTAAAGGTTTTTCATCGTAATTTTTTGGATAATAGGGACAAAGATGATGAAATAATAAACAACATATAAGATATAAGGAAGAAAGGATGATCTTCTAGTATGGGAGGACACTTACCTTTGAAGTAATGATCCACCATCAAAACTATGAGAGAGAGAGAGAGAGAGAGAGAGAGAGAGAGAGAGAGAGA
>KE505062.1:451471-477525 GCA_000441515.1 Elaeis oleifera | reverse complement strand
AGAGAGAGAGAGAGAGAGAGCGAGCATTGATGTCCTTATTATTTGAAATAATATTAATTCAACTTTCTAAAATTGGTTGATATATGATTAAGAATTGATTAGAATTTAAATTAGTAAATTTAGATTTTTCATATTTGATTAGGACTGTTAAAATTCAAAAATTGAATGAAAAAATGGAGGGTTGGAGACTACTAAAAGAGTAGGAACCTATGAGATTAGCTTGGGGATGGAAACCATAAATGGGTTTTATGGAATCTAGTGGGGACATTGCCCTCCCCCATCCCAACCCCCTCCTGGATCAGCCACTGGCCCTTTCTATCTCAGATGTTGATATCCTTGGAATAATATGTATTGATTTATTTTATGCAGTGTCACAAGGCCAAAAATTTGATCCCAGAGGCAGGAGGACAGGCTACCCGTACAGGCGAAGCAGTTCTTGAATTCAGGTCAATGCTTTAGACAGAAATATCGGAATCTAAATATTGCATATAACCTGCTAGCTTATTTATTCTACTGAACTTGAAGTTGAAGTCTACAAAGCAGTATTATATAGTAGCATGATTTTATTGCTCCAATTAGTCTTCCAAAGCAGATTCAATACTGTAATACAAGTTAATATAAAAAGTGTTCCTTTCTTGCAGACTTAAGTTTTTAGTGATTTTGAATTGGCTTGCAGCTTATAACTTGTGGAATAGAAAAGTTGTGCGATTCCCTAAACCAACTTTGTTTTATTCCTTTTATTCTGAAGCTCATATATTAGTTGAACTTGAACTGCAAAATTAGGGGTAGTTCTCCTGCCCCATCAACTGGCCTTCTGGTAGCCTCTCTCCTTAAAATGTGCCTTTCTGGGAACTTCACACTTAATCAGTGGGTTAATGTCTGTTTTACAGCTGGTTGTCATAGTCATTTTAAACTTCTAGATGTAGCTTATTGTGTCCAGTTGATATTTTAATCGTATTTGCAGGTTAAGTCAGAGGTTATACTGTCCATAATTTGAAGTATGCTTAATATGTAGTTATGTACACTTTATATTGATATGCTATTATTCATAGACCTAGCACATCAATATGCTTTATTTAGATGGCAAATATAGATGCTACTTTTGAGTTTAGATTTACCATCTATTCTTGTCTTGTAGTGTTTGATTTTCAGCAAACATAGTGTGTGATAAACTTATTTATAAGAGAGTGAGGGCAGCATTTCTATGTGTAATGCACTAGGAATACTCGATTGATGGATGACGTTTGTTCCCACCCCCTTCCTCCTCCTCCTCCTCCTCTCTTCTTTTTTTCCTGATGATGTTTCCTAGACTTTATTTTGTTCTTGTGCAGATGCCATATCAGCATTTTATGTTGGACTGCTTGTTTCATACTTTATAACATGTTCTCCTTGTGCATTATTTGCATTACTTCAAGAGCAATCAGTTTGGTTATAAGAAGTGATCGACTTAAGTGGAGAGAACAACTATGACCCACTGGCAGTTGGGTGTTGGAAATCCAACTCATTAGCTGACCAACTCCTTGAGTGTTATGTTTCAGCATCCGCTTGTGATCAGTTGAAAATGCCCTTATTGTATCTTAGGTTGTCATTGTTATTTTGATATCTACATCTCTGAAATATTGTTTTGACTTGTCTGTGCTTTTAATTCGATGTAGAATTAGATGCCTGTTTCTAAAATGCATTCCTTTTAGTGATTGCATTTAGGATCTCCACATAGAATTAGATGCTCCCTGATGACGATGTTTGACAAAATCTCACTATTAACTCCGAGGGTATTGTGTGCAGATGTTAATATATGAATAGAAAAATGCCTACTCCATAACTAGGGGTAGAGTTGTTAATAACTGTGTCATGGTAGTAACAAGAAAATGTGAACTCATTTTACTGATCCATTTGGTTTATATAAATAATTTAGGAGATTTGATGAGTTCTGGGAGCTCTTAGACTTAGAAGGTATCGGATCTTGCTTCAAATGACCCTATTGACTACGTCCCACTTATGTAGGATGTCAACATTACAGCTTTGACTCATTTTTGATGCCTCTCATTGCTTCTTTGTGATACAGATTAGAAGCATCTGTAGAATTTATTTATGGCATTACTTCATGTAGATCAGTTTGATACATTAACCATGAAATTGTTATATATTCCTTTGATATGTAACTACATACTTAATCATAACAGGCACGACTACCGGAGGCTCGAGTTGTTTACTGCTCTGCGACTGGTGCATCCGAGCCTCGGAACATGGGTTACATGATTCGGCTTGGACTGTGGGAGCAGGAACATGTTTCCTTAAATTTAATGATTTTTTAGGTTTGCCTTTTCTTGCTTTCTGTGTGAACTGTAATCTTTTGAGTTTTGGTTATTGGAACTTATTTGTGCTGTCATTCACAGCTGCACTCTGATCACTTATGTTCTGCTGAATGTTAATTTAATCACGAAAGTTTAAAATTGTGAAGATTGATAACCATTTGGTACAAACTGAGTTTTAGTTTCTTTTATGCTTTAATTCTTCTGGAAACCATTTCTGGGTCATGATTTGCAGAATCCAGTCATTTGAGTACACAGCAATAGTGTTTAAAGTAGTATAAACTGATCTTTTTGAATTGAACTTCTCACCAAAGATTTAATAAATACACCAATACATGATTTTGCTTTTCTTTTTTCCTTTTTTACAAGTTAATTAGTTTAAAAGTGTACCTTTTTTTATAGTAGTTAGTACTTTTCCATCAAACTTCTCTACATTCGAAAAATTACTCCTCCTAAATGTGAACTTACTATGACAATAGTTATGGACATGGTATTGCACTATTATGGAACTGCAGTATGTGTCACTCATAGAGTTAATGAATAATATAATAGACTCTTGAAATTTTAAGTTTGATAGTGCCTATGTAGGTATGGAAGCCATTGAGTTATATCCTTCTAAATGGGGGCTGTGATTAGCAGTTTCTTTTTGAGCTATAAATATTTTACCTGCCAAAACTCAACAACTAATTGCAATTATAAGATCTGGCATTACCAGATTTTGCAATTATAAGATCTGCCAAAACTCAACAACTATGAATTAGCAAGTATCTTTTCCCATCTAATGGTCACTAAATACACAAGTCCCTTTTTTTTTGTTTTGTTTGTTTTTTTTTTTGGGTTGTGGGGTGGAATGAGTCTCCCAAAAGTGAGAAAAGGATGCTGCACCTTATATCTGGACTGACTTTATGTCAAAGTTGGTTATAGTAACCTTAATTACTGACATGCCAACTATAACTGATATATTGTTTGATTTGGGCTCTAGTTGCCTGATTACAAGAAAACCATGGCTTATGTAGGTTGATTTATTATTAACTAGTCAAATTAAATCTATATATGCTATAGATCATGTCCTAGTCTCCTCCTCCTAGTTTTTCTTCTCCTCTACATGTGACATCGTCTCATGTATGCCAGATGAATCTATTCGATAAAATCTTCATCGATCCGTATATGCTGCTGTTAGCCCCAGCTAGGAGAACTTTACGTCTTTATCCACTGTTTGGAAGCATGTCTTGAACTTGGAAGCAAAAAAATGGTGCTAGTTGTAGTCCACATTTTGCTATTTTATCATCATCATTTCGTTAAGATTACTATGGGGATGATCTACAACTACAAGTCCTTTTCATAGCAACAAAGTGACAATTAAGCCTCTTGTTTGTTACTCCAATCTGAATAAACACCATCTAATATACGTAGTGACGGGACTGATTTTCATAATAATCTTTAGCAGCAATTAGAACTCATAATCTTGGCAACTATTTTGATCAGCCATAGTTTTGAAATGCTGGGGAAATTCATGTACTCATAATTGGTATATTGCTTGAGAAACGGACATGCATTGTGCTTGGAAGATCAGACTAAGATAATAGTGCAAGTACTAGAATATAGCTTGCATAGTTATATTTAACAGTTCCGATTGCAGAAGCCAAAATTTGGTACTCTCTTCTTTTGTCAAACTTTGGTTTAACAAATCACTTATATGTGGATTGTATCTCCACAGATAAATAAAATTTGTGGGTGTTGACAATTTCAGATCTCTAGTTACAGCTCTTTGTAATGTTCATAATTATTATACTACTGTTTTTCAAAGAACGCTTTTGCATTTCAAGGAGGCAAAAATTGAATGTTCCTTACAACAAGAAACCTTATGTAGGTGCTCTTGATAAAGGTGGTGTTGGAGCATTGGAACTTGTTGCAATGGACATGAAGGCAAGGTAGAACTTTAGAAATTTTTATGAACCGCTTGCACTTTAAAACAAATTGCTTTTGTAATGATTATTGTGATTGACTTTATTTAGGGGTATGTATGTTTGCCGGACACTAAGTTATAAAGGGGTTGAGTTTGAAGTGATAGAAGCACCACTGGAAGAAGATATGATGGTAAAGAGGGCGTCTTATTTTTCACTAATATTCACTGTTTGAATTAGCAATCAATAATGTAATATTTGTCTTCCCTGTTATTAGCTTTTATTGTTAACAGTTTTTATTCCATAAGTTTAATCTTTTCTGGTATTTTATGCTTTGTTCAGATCTTAATAACAATTTAGGGAAAACGAATGCCTCGGAAAGAGCATGGATTGTTCATGCTGGTCCAAAGTTTGCTGTCTGTACAATTTGTATTATGCCTTTTCTTGAATACTTAGTTTAACTTGTGGGCACTGACACATTATTTAGACTAAATTTGCAAACTTAGTGGAATTGAGCCATAGGTGAGCATGGACTAAAAGTGCAGGTTTATACTGCAATCTGTCTTTGGTATGTAGTATGCCTGCGCATTATTGGTGCAGTACCCAGGAGTATATCATTTGTGTTTATCTGTTGGCTAGTCTATTTTTGCCTATTATGTTGCTTTAGTAACATGGCACAGAATGATACATCCTGGCATAAGCCTGTACCATGACTTCTCCTTTTGAACACATGCTTAACCACTTGGAATTTTTCCAGCTCTTTTTGAAGATTTGAAGGAGAGCAAGATATGAGTGGTGGCTGGAAATTGTTTCTGGTTAAACCATTTTTAAAGCACCTGTGCAAGTAGGTGTGGATGAAGTGAGAGCGAGAACATTGGACTGAGCCAAGTGGTCATTCTACATGAGATCAAATGCTAGAATATTTATCCTGTTTAGTTCTTGATTGAAAACCATTTAAATCATGCTTATCTTAATTAATGTAATTATGAAAATTAATAAACTATGATATTTGTGACACCATTTATGTAACCTTAGCTCTCTAGGGGATGCCTTTAGGACATGGATGCTACTCCTGAAGGTCTTTAAATGATTCAGATGGGGTTGAATCTATGCATGATGAATAGTTATAGGTTAAAGGAGCTTATCTTACTAGTAGGTAGAGATTCTACAGCCTCAAAATGCCCACTGAAACTCATGGCTCTATCCTCTCGGTGACTACTTTGCACCAGCATAGTGCAGTGTGTTACAATATCTGTGCCTGCCTGTGTTGCTTCATATTCATGAGAATAGTATACAGCACATAGAGTACATGAGTCAGAACCTAGAATAGTACAGAGTACAAAATTTCTCATGATATTGGCAATATATTTCGAACACCTACGACATGCTGTTAATTTGTAAACAGTCATATGCCTGTGTATCTTTTGTCATGAACTGTAAACTTATTTCTGTTGTGAATTTGTAAATATGGTTGTTTAGTAACTTTTACTGAAAACATATTTGTATACTTAAAACAAATGAAATTGGTCTAAATTAAAAGGAATTGAATAAAGAAGTTATTGTATTGTGCCTGTTGTTATTTATTTATTTATTTTAATTGTCCAGTATATCTTTCCTTTTAGTAAATATAGTCCAGTATATCTTTTTGCAATGATGTGTCAAGAGCTGGCATTTTACGGTATAGTACATATATTTTGTTAAACCCCTAGCCCGCACGTCATGATGCATGATTTGAGTAAGGACATCATTCAATCTTTTAAACTGAACAAAAAGCAATGTCCTAACTTCGGTCAGCATGCTTTACTGGTCAACTAAATGTAGAAAAGATTTCCTTAATGAAGACTAAATGGCATGCTCGTGAGTATGAAGGCTGAGGTAGAGGAATATTAAATTTGTATATGCAAATGATATCAATGTAGATGGTGGTTAATGCATGAAGTCTTATCGGACTAGGTGGTGTATTGGATCGTTAGGCATACTAATTACTTGTTGAGTGATATTTTTCTCTCTAAATATCTCAACGAGGCTAATTTACAAATTTCTTTTAGGACATCTTCTATCGGTTTATTGATCCCAAATTCTACATGCTTTCTTCAACCCTTTGGATTCCTTTCTTTCAACTTTTGCTCCTCCACAGATATCCTTTTTGGCTTCTGAGTGATTCTTAATCCCCAATAATTCATGTACTTTAATTGTCACAGTACATTAGAAAATTCTGCTACAGGTGGTCACCTTGCAGTTCTTCAGTTGATGCCTCATGTAGCAGCCTGTCTATACTGCTTGGCTAATGGGTTTCTGTCCCGCCATTCCAAACCTCTATTTAAAAGCAGCAAATAAATGTCATTGCCCACTACCCAGTTATGTTCTCGACAATTCGGGGTCCTGGCGGGGCAAACTGGGGACAGATTTTCACCTTTGGCATTTTATTACACTAAGTGGCTGCACCAGGACTCAGAACCGTGCCATTGCACTGCTGAGCCCAAGCCTTCACCATTCTACCAGGCAATGGCCCCTTAAGAAGCAGCTCATATATGAAATTTAGATTCTGATCTAGGTTTCTCCACGAAACATCTCATTCTCGTTTCGGCTGCAAAAAGTTCAGTCTTCATTAATTCTTTCAGTGTGAAGTTTTCTTACTATTTGAATAATTCGTAAGGAGCCAGTTAGTGGCATCTTTTCTCTCTCACCTACAGGTCTAAGAAATGAAAGAAACATACTTCGTCCAGGTCTAGAGTTTCAGGATTTCAGCAGCTGACAACAATTTTGGGCACAGCTTGTAAATTAGACTGATAAACATAACCTTTCTGCAATCTATTAGTTTTCTGTCTCTCTGAGATTAAGGGCACAATGTTATGAACTTTCTAGACTAGAAGCAAGGTTTCATAATATGCTATCATCGCATGCATGAAATCGCTGTCTTCACTTTCTTCGATTTGGCTAGGCTGTACTTTTATCTTTCTTCTTTGCTTCAGATTGTTTAAGTGCCATGTTACTTAGATAAACATTTGGAGTGTTACTGTACTGGCCAATGACTGGTACAGGTCCAGACCTTTGATTTCTGGATCCTCTACAATTTCTTTCTTTTAACTGGCCCAATGTTTTGACAATTTCTTTCTTTTACTTATTTTGCCATCATTTCCAGTTTGTAATTTGGACTTCAGACTGATTTTATCAAGAAACTATAATATATGTAGGAAGTTTTTATTTCTTTCTCAAACTTCGTTTCTGGTTTTGATTGTTGTTTCATTGTACTGTGCAATGCTATGCTGCTCGCAGTACCTGTATCTTTGCGTTGTGTGGTTTATCATATAAATGCTGCATCGCTGGTTAGTTGATTTATTTGCACTGAATTTAAATAGAATCAATGTAGCCCACCACGAAAATTTGTTGTGACCTCTAGTCTAGAACTGAAGGTTTACATTCTCTTAGCCTCCCCACACCGCAACCCTCTGGGCCTGCCCCGTGCTCTCTCTCTCTCTCTCTCATACTTAAGGTCAATAATTTGGCTAAAGTTTCCGTTTTCACTTTTGGTATGCTATAGTTCTAATATTTAAGTTGAAACATGATGAGAGAGCATATTCTTCTTAAGTTATATCAATTTGGTTGTTTTGCATTGTTTTCACTACTATTTTGGGATTTGATTTCTGTCTCCATTTTTTAGCTTCCGGCTAGTTTCTTCATGAGCTATGTAATAGTATCAGAATTTTCATAGAATTTCTTATGTTTCCTCATCCAGCAATTTTGTTTATTTATTCATTTATTTTGGTTGCTTCTTCGTATCATTTTGGTTTGTCATGCTGCAGCTGGTCTATATATTAAATCTAGTTTGTTCATCATTATATTTGTTCAAGTATGGTTGGCCTGTCTTATTACACCGTTCTGAGTAAAGGTTGCCCATCTATGAAAATATGCTGTGACTTTCTGGAACCAAAATGACTAATATCAAGGTTTATATCAAGGATATGGTCAATTTGATATAACATCTGAGCTAGCCCTTAATAGCAATGCTTAGAGATGAGGATCCTTAAAGCTGACACCGAGTAAATGGCACAAAGCTGGATGGTTATGGTTATGATTGTCCTTCTCTAGATTTTTGCCTTAGTCATTTCTTTTGCCACATATGGCGATTTACTGAAATTTTATATTTCAATTATTGCATAATGCATCCTTACATGCTTTGTCCTTTTCTATTTTATCCTTTCACTGCGCTTTTAAATATTAGATTTTAATGCAGCTTCTTTTGTTGAGTTTCATGTGATTCATTGAAATTCTAGGTTATGTATAAGAAAGCAGCTGAGTTCTGGGCTGAGTTACGGGTTGAGCTACTATCAGCGAGTGCATTTCTTTTGGAGGAGAAGCCCATTTCAAGTCAGGTTTGGCGGCTATACTGGGCTAGCCATCAGGTAGTTTTTTTTTAATTGTTCCAAATTTCTTGTTGAAGTGTGTACATGTGAGGCATGTGTATGGGTTAAATCTTCTTCAAAATTACATTATTGTGTGTGTTTGATGGTCCAATGACAATAAATACTAACCCTTGATGCTTTGGGTAGTTGCTTGAATCACATGCTTGGACTTGTGTGCATGAGTCTGCTTGTGTGCACATGCAATTTTCTCCAAGATTATAAGATTGGATGTTGATACTGTGGTGTTCGCAGCGTTTTTTCAGACACATGTGTATGTCAGCTAAAGTTCCTGCTGCTGTGAGGCTGGCCAAACAAGCACTGGCAGAGGGTAAGTGTGTCGTGATTGGTCTTCAGAGCACTGGAGAAGCTCGAACTGAGGAAGCTGTGACAAAATATGTGCGTACCTTGTTCTATATTTATTTAAAACCATTATTTCCTTCTTTATTGATCCGACATTTTCAGTATAGTCTCCACAGTTCAGTTATGCATTCTCGAAGCTTTTCCCCCTTTCCTTAGTTGACCGATTTGCAGAGCAGGGTCTTGAGTTGGATGACTTTGTTTCGGGTCCTCGTGAGCTCCTTCTTAAATTGGTGGAAGAAAACTATCCCTTGCCCCCAAAGCCTGACACAGCACCAGGTGTGTGCGCAACTTGTTCATGATCCCTTGTCTTAACACTGCTGCATTATATAAACAGCTTTTCCTCTAAAATTGACTTTAGGAGAAGAAAGCGTCAGAGAGCTCCAGCGGAAGAGGCATTCTGCAACTCCTGGTGTCTCATTTAAAGGAAGGTGAGAAAAGTTGCAAAATGGAAACCTGCAAGTGATGATGAAAGTGATGAGGATTCTCAATGTGAGTTTCTATAATGTTGATATTGGTAATGGTAGTCATGGATTGTGGTACCTCTTTTAAATGGAAAATAAAGTGCAAGAGTGTATAATTTTATGACACTGGTTTCTTGTTGTGCTCTAAAAACAACCACATGGTTTATTATTGATGTTGGCCTTATCTTGTAATTTAATATCATATTACTTTTCTATACTCTTCGAACTTATTAGTTAATTTTAATCTAGTAATAAATCTTTTAATCTAGCAATACACAGGTCAGTACATGAGATTTTGGTACGTGTGTGTGTGTGGTGGGTGACCTGTTGGTCGACTGGTTTATCACTTAATTCTGCATATCTATCATGAGATTTAGAACTTAGTATTGGAAACTGAAAACCCGAACCTGTATGAGTGCCCATCTATCACATGCTCACGATATTGTCTTTCGAACTGCTGCATTTGGAAACTCACAGTTAAATTCTATAAGGTACACTATTCAAGCTATGCAATCATGGTTTTTGAACTTAAGCACTTTAAAAGAGAAACATAAACTTCTTGTACGTTGAAACTGATAGTCATCGATGATTCTTTCTAATATTTCTTTGTCCTTCTTTCTTTTCTTTTTTTTTGGTAATGCAACTATTGTTGCAACTATGATTACCTTTTGGTTTATTTGTTCGTATTCTTTGACATTGGTTTCAATTTCAGTATAAATCGAGCTTGTGGAGGTTCAGTTTTGGCAGTTTCAGCGACTTTAGAAGTTTCGCTCCAAGTTCGGAGTTTCGGTCAAAAGTCAAAACAAATCAAGAAAAATTCAAAAGAATATAAGAAGAAAAGAAAGAAAATGTGTAGCGAAGTTATTAGTCAGCATTTTAGAGTATTTTGTGTTTTATGGTTGCTTTCATGGTATAGTTTCAGCAATTTTAGCCTGAAATTCATATCGCATGTAAGAAAATATTATTTATTTTTTGTATGAAATAATGTATATTGTAAATAAACTTCAGTTGTTTGAAAATCCATTATATTTGGCAACTTTGATGCTTTTTAGTGTTGAGTGCATTCAGTTCTTCATTTTCTAATAAAATTGATAAATTTATTGAATTCTCATATTTTTTTTATTGGATGAGTGACAATTTAATAAATGGATGTAATCAAGGATCGCCCAACTGTCCCATACTGGACAGTTTAGGGCATTGCAAGCCATCTCGATGGTAAACCGAGACAGTTCGGCCGAGCAAAATGGCACACCGGAGGAGTGAGAGGAAAAGAGAGAAAAAGAGGAAGAGAGAGAGGGGAGGGGAGGGAGATAGAGGACGACATTGTTGGAGGCTAGTGGTGGCCCGCTGAGGTCGCTGGAGGGCTGTGGAGGCTTCGTGGCTCGGTGTCGCCTGGTAGGACATTTAATCGAGTGAAAGAGAGAGAGGGAGAGCGACGGTATTGGAGGGAGGCACAGCTAGCGGAGAGGTTGTCGGAGGGCGCTGGGTGGCTGTTATGGCCATCGGGCGGTGGAAAACGTGCGAACGAAGCCACAGTCGTGAACAGAGGCGACCACCCTGTTCACTCATCGACTTTTTTTAAAAACGAAGATGAATAGTGAAGTCGGCAATGGGTTTGTCGGTTTCATTTAAGTGAATCCAGTAGAACCATTATCGGCTTTACTATTTGGATTTTTTTTCAAAAACCTAAAAACAATGAAGTTAGCAATGGGTGTGCCAGCTTCACTTAAGTGAAGCCGATTGTCGGCTCCACTATAATCGGAGTTTTGTTTTTAAAAAAAAATACTCTAAACAAGGGCGATCACCCTTGTTTCATGCTCGTGGTGTTGGAGGCTGCGATTGCACCGTCCGACAGCCACGACGGCTGGTCGGAGGCTCTCCGACGGCCTCTTCGGCGGCTTCCTTCTCTTTTTCTTTCCCGACCTCCGACTAGCCTCTTCGGCGGCTTCCTTCTCTTTTCTTCCCTCTCCTCCCTTCCCTCTTTCTCTCTTTTCCTCCTCTCGGTTCCTTTCTTCTCTTCTGTGTCGGTTCGCACTGGTCTGATTTAGTACTGACCCATACCGTTGGCCGGCTAGCACGGGCTCCGATAGCGAGTCCACCAACCTTGCATGTAATTATATAATGTTATATTCATTTTGTATAAAAAGATATTATTTTTTGAAGTGTCTTATGTTTATTTGTTTGCATTAGTTATCATAATGCGCTTTAATATGGGGCCTCCTCGAAGTCCTTAGCTCATTAATAAATTATATACTTATCACTATTTATATTCTCTTTTAACGTTATATACTTAAAAGGAAAGAAAAGTCATTGAAATTGATATTTTAGTCTATGTACTAAAGTAAATAAAGAAGTGTCCCCAATATATTTGTAAACATCAAAATAGTATTCAGAAGAAGTATTTAAAACTAATTTTGATTAGTTTCGGGTGAAACTAGCCAAAAACATAAATGTGAAGGTGGGCACTCCTAGCATTTGATTTGATGAACCCAAAAACATAAGTTTCACAATCGTCATAAATGTTTACGTTTTTGACTACCACTCAAAGGGCATGGAAGTGGCACTTCCAAATGTTTGGCGCCTCTTTAATAATTCAACACGATGTGACTTACTCCAAAGCAAACATTGGAAGCCTAAATAAATAGACTTTATTCATACAAACAAACAGTGGAAGTGGTCCCCAGTTCTTTGTCAAATGACTTCTTTGTACTGCACTTTTAAACTGTTTTTCACTTATCTCCAACCAAATGGGCCCTTGCATAAACAATTTTTTACATTTGCACATATGATTTTAACTGCTGGAGTTTGTGGTGGTCTATCATCTACCAATATTATACACTTGTTTTAGGGAGAGAAATGAAGGTTTGGATACTTGTAGTTTAGGATCAAATTTCGAAGAGTTAATTTATTCCAGAGAAATGAGAGATCAATGTGCAAAAGATTGCAAGATGATGCTACGTGCTAATCTATTGCACATAACAGTCTCATACACCAAAGAAAAGAAGCAAAACAACAAAATGCTGGAGCACATGGTGGTAAAACTTGGAAGATAAAAAGAAGTCCTAGAGATAAGTTACCGAAAAAGGGAGCAAAAATTTGAGAAATGAACTGGAAGGTTGTGGATGATTTGATAGAACACATTAAAGGGTTTTCTAGAGAAGCTTTAAAATCCTACAATGACATTATACTAATGAAGAAACTAGGTGGTGGGGAACCAAGTTAGATGGTAACAGTATTAAAAAGTTCAGTATTTGGCAGGCAGCTGAGAACACTGACGCTGCACCGGGCCACCATTCTGTTGCTATAATTTTTGTGCCCAATTTGCTTTTTTTTTTTTTTGTAATTTAATGGGTCAAAGTAATTATATATTTTAGGGTAGGTGCACTGAAGCCTTAAATGTTCATTAGTCTATTTGCTGATAGAACTCTTATGATTGTTGCAGCTGAGTCCGATCATGAATCAACAGAATCTGACGAAGAGTTCCAAATATGTGAAATTTGCAACAGTGAAGAGGTGACTTTTATTTCTACTTAATGTCTTTCGTATTGTCTATTCCTTTTCTCTGTTGCTGACGTATTTATTATCATTTAAGGAGAAGAAATTGTTGCTTCACTGTTCCTGTTGTGGTCGGCTAGTCCACCCTACTTGCTTAGTGCCTCCTTGGACAGATATACTCCCTGATGATTGGTCATGCTACTCATGCAAGGAGAAAACTAATGAATATTTCAAGGCAAGGGATGCCTATGTAGCTGAACTCTTGAAGAGGTATATATTTGAAGACTGATAAATTGCTCTGGGATCACATAATTGAGAAATGACATTTGTACTATCATAATTGGGCAGGTATGAAGCTGCACAGGAGCGAAAATCAAAAATTTTGGATATAATCCGGTCTTTGGATCTGCCTAACAATCCTTTGGATGATTTAATTGATCAGGTAGGTGTCGTTATCATGAACAGGCCTCAATACTCCTTGAATCACCAAATCTGTTAGAATTGCAGGAAATATAATTAATTTTTTTACTAAATTATCATTATTGTTACCCAATTTGTAAAGAGTTTTTTGATGTATTAAATTAAGTACAATGCTCAAATTTAGTCATCAAAGTTCTAGATTAATTTTATATGAATAAAACTTTATCATCATTGAACTGTGATAGAGATTGTTCAAGCACTGAAGATATGCTTTATACCTACCAAACTTTGTTTTATATTTACACAGAATTACCTAGTAAATGTTATACTTAGATGGTACTTAGGCAACAATATCATGTTAACATATAATGTGGCATGACACCACTCTGTATTATTTGGTCATTTGTAGTTTTGTACATAGATCTATTCTTCTAAAAGTTCGATATCTGGTGATCATCACAAATTCAGTTTCAGATACTATATGTTTCACTTTAGCTGTTATGTATATGGTGCAACTAGAACTCCTAGGTATGTCTGTTCTAGAAGTACTTTTACACTTGTTTTACTGACTTCAATACCCTAGACATTATCAGCGTCCTTGCTCTTTTGAGTTTTATTTTCACAAATTTAAAACCTCATATTCATATGCAAATATGCTACGATTGACCCATTGCCATGGTGCAATCCAGACTTTCTCCTCGGTGAAGAAGGGGTCTGCTTGGCACAATGCCAACGAGTCATCAGATTTTCCCTCGGGTTCCATGGTCCAGATTCCAGACACTAGAAAAATTTCATAGAACTACTGGATTCTTGTGATCTTTTGCTCACCCCTTGGTACTGAGCTAATCCATCCATGATCTAATCAGTTGATCACGATCACAAATGTTTTTTCATTTTGCTGCACTGAGCTTGGTATGTTGTTTGGACTTAGGACCTGCATGAACATGCACTTAGTCCCACAGGAGTTGTGCATCGGAGAGGTCTTGGGTACCTAGCAAGGCCAAGGACCCCATTTGATGGCCTTCTAGGTAGTCCTTTTGAGTGAGGCTTGGATAGCTACAAATGATATTAGAGCTGACCTAGCCCACAGTCCATGTGTAGCCAGGGGATATTGCAGTATGGGCCCTTTAGTGCTGATCATGAGCTGTATGGTGCTCATGATTGGTGCTCATGATTGGACTCTTCTCTTAGCCAGGATGCCGGGGCTTAAATGAGGGAGTGTGTGATGACCTGCGCAGTATGTGTTTAGTCCTACACCTGTTATGCTTTGGGTTGGTCTTGGGTACTTGAGCAATGTAAGGACCCCAATTAATAACCTTTCAATAAGCCTTATTTGATGAGGTCATGGGTCATTATTGTAGGGTGTGGATGTGATGCTCTATGCTTCCTTCTGTTACACTGTGCTTTGTGGTGCATCTATGCTAAGTGTTTACTTTGTTCAAGTATTGTATTATAAGAATGAGCCTGTAATGTACTTACAACAGATACTTCCAGAAACAATTACATTTTGCTAGTTATGCCACTGACAACTGGAAAGTTCTATTCTATTAATCTAGTGATTGTTGCATGCAGACAATCGAAAATTATAGTTGTAGTCAGCACATTTTATCTCATTAACTTTTTCATTGTGGATTTGTATTTTTGCTATTAAGCTACTCAACCTTTTATGTATATATCTGCAGCTAGGGGCCCTGAAAATGTTGCGGAAATGACTGGTAGGCGGGGTATGCTAATAAGGGCTTCAAATGGAAAAGGTGTTATTTATCAGGCGCGCAACACGTGAGGATGAATTTGTGGAACTTTAGTTCTCAACTTTTACTTTATTTATCATACTAAAATCAAAACGATTTTTTTATTGCTCTGCAGAAAGGAAGTTGCCATGGAAATGGTTAATATGAATGAGAAACAATTGTTATGGATGGGAAAAAGTTGGTTGCTATAATATCCGAAGCAGGTTCAGCTGGTGTATCTCTACAGGCTGATAGAAGGGCAATAAATCAGGTTTATCTCTTCTTAAGCTTTGCCTTCTGTCTCATGTTTGAATTCTTCAGAAGTTTGCTACCTCAGAAGGTATCTTTCCATTGAGCATTATGTGAATTATGCATGCCAGAAAGAAGGGTACATATAACTCTAGAGCTTCCTTGGAGTGCTGACCGAGCCATTCAACAGTTTGGAAGAACTCATCGCTCTAATCAAGCTTCTGCACCTCAATATAGGTTCTTTCTTATAACTGTAACTATATGAGTCTCCTAGGTTTCTTAAAAGTCCATTTGACATCTGTTTATTGTATTTTTATGATTTTCTAGAATGCAACTGTTCCTGCTTACTCTTTGACACTTCATTGTGCTACTTCTCCCTCTGCTTACCATAATTCTAAAGACTTCACTAGCTTTTATTGGCAAATTTTTTTTTGGATGTCAGAAATATAGAGCCAAATATATGAAGTAGAATTAGCAAAGGCAGTTGCAATAACTATTTTACCCTCAATAGAATCTTGCTTTTGCTTGTCAAAAGCATTGCCCAATTAAGATTCAAACTACTTATCCTTGGGAAGCTAAGAATGTCTAAGAAGGTCCAAATTTCAGCCTAACACATGCAAAATGTATTAAAAAATTGTCAAAATAACCTAAATTTACCCATCTACAAGCAAATTGCATTTCTATTACTAAATGTAATCTAGTGACTTGGGTACTTTCTAGTGTTTGAGTCACTAAAGAGGAGTTCTTCCATATTTTCTGGCATTGTCCCGTTCATTACTTCTTTTTCCTTTCTTTAAACTAGCATATGGTTGAAGGAAGTCGTTTTATGAAAGTGCATTGTTTTGTCTTGCTCCAGTTTTACTTTGCAGTGGTTCTCCTGGAATCTTGCCAGATAATATGTGCTCTATCTTTTCTTTTTCTTTTTTTTAATGAAGTATAAAATTTTATGTGTGTGTGTTCTTAGGCTTCTTTTTACAAATCTTGGTGGTGAACGGCGATTTGCATCAATTGTGGCAAAGAGATTAGAGTCTCTTGGAGCTCTAACACAAGGAGATCGCAGGTTAATTCAGATATAATTTATTGTTTGGTTCAACTAATACAATATGCTCAAACTTGAGCTGAAATACAATAGTATGTGTTCTCATTATGTATTCTTTTGTTGTTTCTATAGGGCTGGCCCATCATTAAGTGCTTTTAATTATGATAGCAATTTTGGAAAGAGGGCACTTGCAATGATGTATAGAGGAATAATGGAGCAGGTTTTTATAGTTGTTTCTGTTCACACTTATTTTGTGCTGTTTTTTGGTTCAAAGCTGAATGCCTTGTAAATTGACATTTCTTTAGCTTATCAGGATCCTCTGCTGGTTGTGCCTCCTGGATGTTCATCTGAGAATCCAGCAAGTGTTCAGGAATTTATCACCAAAGCTAAAGCTGCTCTAATATCAGTTGGAATTGTTAGGGATACAATTCTTTGTAAGTATATCCTTAATAGTATTTTGAGTGATTCATCATAGTAAGGTGACTATTTGTTACCCATCTTACCTAAACCCTCCATGGAATTGTCACTCGAATATGGTTTTGCAACTGCACTAATACTGCATGGAACAGTTCTTAGCACATCCTGCTTTAGAAGGCCTATTGTTATGGTAGACAAATCAGATAGCCAAATATACAAGTGAGGTATATAAGTTTTTTTATTTGAATTCACCATTTCAATCAATTGAAGTACACAACCAATTGTGATGTATAAATGCTCTTCATATGTGTTTACACCACATCCAGACTGACAACAATGTTCCAATGGCCGCTCACATAATAGACCTCGGAAGTTCTCCAGAATAAACCAAGTGGTAGGTCTTCATGTGGGTTGTGCAGGCCAAAGGTACAGGCTGAAACATCAAGGGTATAGGTTGAGTGATTGTGGTGTAGATTGAGGAGAACGAAAGCTATCAACCTAGGATGAGGACTTTAGTGGAGCAGAATCCGAGGATAGTGGTTGTCATATCCATGATGTGGAAGTGGTTAAACCACCCAAGAATTGAGAAGAGTGGTGGCACTACCTACCATTCACGAAATAGTGGGCTATGTGGCATACTAGCATTGACAAGTGGCAAAACTAATTAATGGCACCCATCTTACCACAACCTAAGACGTGAGTGGAGTAGGAGCACTATCTACCACTCTTGGCAATAATGGCCTATGTGGCATGCAATGGCAAGGACAACTGTCAAGATAGTTAATGAGGGTTACTTATAAATATTATGTTGTAATGCTAAGAAAGGAGAACCTTGTCACATCCATGAATCCAATTTATCTTTAATTATTTTTGCTGTACTTTTACTTTGTCTTGCTCGTAGTTTGCTAGCAGGACTCTACCCTTAGGAGTGGTAGTTGCGGTAGATCACTTCAATCATTGCCCCGGCTACACCCTATCTGGCCCTATCCATCTTCCAAAACCAGGGTTGTGACACTAGCAAAACCCTTACAGGTCAAAGCACATGTACCCACACTACTCTCAATTTCTTCCTATGATCATCCAATTTCTAGCGAATCCAAAGTTGGTGGCATGCCTGCACATTTGCCATAGTGTTGTTGCTGACTTGTGACCCTGCACCTTTCGATGGAAAAGCCATCCATCCATTTAGTTACCGGGAACTTCTATGATTGAATTTTGACACATACACACATATACACAAATTCGTTCATGTGTATTTGTGCCTAGCCATGTTGTATAAATAACTTTACCTTGAGAGGACCACATTGTATCCTTGAGAGCCATATTGGTTTATCTATTTGTTCTATCCATTGTTGAGTGAATTTTTTCATTTAAAATACAGGTTTTCTCTTTTGCCTTCATTTTCCTACCTTTCAAGATTCTTGTTTAATTTTCATCTCTTTCTCTTTCCTGACCGTCAGTTCTGTGGTTAATACAGGCAATGGAAAGGATGCTGGAAAGGTTACTGGCCGCATAGTAGATTCAGATATGCATGATGTTGGGCGCTTTCTAAATCGTCTTTGGGCTTGCCTCCTGAAATCCAGAATAGGCCCGTAATTAATTGATAAATGCTTTTAGCTGAAGTAATAGAAGCTGTCATTGAGTCAATTAACATATTAATTATTGTTCCAGGCTCTTTGAACTTTTTATTAGCAGTCTTGACCTTCTTGTTCACAATGCACGAAGTGAAGGACAGTTTGACTCTGGGATTGTTGATATCAGAGGTAACATCATTGAATTGCAGGGATCACCCAAGGTAATTTTTTTTCCTTCAACATTACCTATTACAACAATAATTTCTGATTCTCATACACATTTATTTGCAATATTCTTTACAGACTGTTTTTGTTGATAATTTATCGGGTGCTTCTACTGTATTATTTACATTCATTGTTGACCGTGGTATTACTTGGGAGGTAACTACATGACCTTACTGAATACATGATCATGTAGCAGTCTATATCTGTTCAATATTTTGATAGTAGCAATATGCTTCGCATGTCTAATTGTCTTTATGCAGTCAGCAAAAAATCTACTGGATGAAAGGCAAAAGGATGGAGGTGGTTGTGTCAGTGATGGATTCTATGAGTCTAGGAGAGAATGGATGGGCAGAAGGCACTTTATGCTAGCATTTGAAGGGTATGTGATCTGCTAATAATCATGATTTTGTTTATGCTCTTAAGGTTCGCCATCTTGGTATCGGATCCTGTATTGATTCCATCCTATTACTATGTTGGTACGCCTAGCATAGAGGCCGGTTCGGCATTCCGACACTCCATATGCCTCCTTTACTGCATGCTAGTTTGGTACCGCTACAGTGTTGTATGGTTGGTATGCACCGGTACCGACTGATACAGCAAACTATGCTTCTACTAAAATTTTAACCATAATCTCTATAAGATGCATCATTGAGTTTCACAGTTTTGTTTATGCTAGGACAAAATGGAGTTGAAAGACTTATCAATTGTTTACAGGTCATGGTTTCTTTCTTTCTTTTTTTTGTTTCTTTTTCCTTTGTTTTGTTTTGTGTGTCTGTTGGTTCTTTTTTTTGGCGGGGGAGGTGAGCTGGGGCTAAAGGAGTTTAATACACAATGAGGTCCAAGCCATGGTCCCCTCGGCATCATGGGCCAAACTGCTGGTGGGCTTGGGGCCTAAAGCCACTAAGGCATGATATATTAGCTGCATGGTTTTCTCTTTTTAGTTGAGATGTATTATGCCCAAGTGAAACATATATCTAGCAAATTGGAGTGGAGGGTGTCAGCAAGTGCCACATCAAAAGTCGTGCTTCAGAAATGACACCAGAACACTCACTGTTCTTGTGGGGAAACCACAATAGCACCACTTGTACACAAGGTGCCAACTGAAGCATCCCATCTAACATCTAGAACAATGTAGCCAGGATTAGAAGGGGAAGTTGTCAGCAGCTATGAGCCTATTGTGTGTGTTCATGTGAGCTTAACCTAGGTTTAAAAATAAACCTGGCAATGATCTTGACTGCATTCGTGTATTGCCGAACAGATGCAAAGGGCTCCAAGATGACCCTCTTCCAAAAAGGTTAAAAGCATCAACCATAGGGAAACAAGGCATCAACCATAGGGAAAAGGGGCTTCCTGAGCAATTGGTTGTCAGGGCCTAATTGAATGCTATTATTCCTTGAACTTCTTTGTGTAGTAAGTAGAGGAGAATACAGTTTCCTTTATATTTTAGATTAAACGAGAGGTGTACTTCATTTTCATTATTGGTTTACTTTTGGCACACGTACATATAGTTTAGGCCAAGGGCTATAGTTTCGGAATTGGGTAATGCACTGATCAAGGACCAGCATTGTATGGTACCAAACCATACCACATCAGCACTTGATACGCAAATGCATATTGGTTCGATATCTGTACAACATTTTCTTTATTTTTATATTTTTATTTTTGAAGATTATTTTAAGGTTTATGGATGTTTAAATTATGATTTTAAAGTATTTTATTGTTATTTTATGCATATTGGCCCCAAGAGATCATATGATTGCTTAAGGTATGCCATTGTAGTAATTAAACATTAGTAATGCATATTCTTGATTTTGAAAAAAAAATATCAAATTGTAAAATTATATGATCAGCTGGACCATGCCAAGTTTTGCAAGAGTCCATAGATTCACGGGCGAGTACTTCGACAAGTAAATATTTGATTTTGTTTCTATTTATGAGCGAGCATGTGAGTGCATGACATTCAAATTTTATCGTGGTTTTTATATTTGTAATTGAATAATTCTAGCATGTTTCCTTATTAGTGGATCATACTTCTAATATAATTTTGTATCGGGTTTAGTACCTGAATTTGGGGGTCATGTCCTATATATGCTTCTAATATGTTACATGAAGAGTGATCTTTGATACAATACAGAGGTCACCTATAGATCAGCATCATATCATGAAATCATGCCAAAATACAAAATTATAGCATGATTTTCCTGATTTACCAATTTTCTGCCTATTTAGGCATCAAAATGTGACAAAGAGAGAAGAATGAGGAGAAGGTAGGGTATTATACTTGGTTTTGCTGATATTTGGGCTCACAATCGGCAAAAAATCCCTTTGCCCTGAGTTTTTCACCCTAAAGTCACTGTTATTGAGGAAGAAAAGGGAGGAGAAGACCACTAGACGGCCTCCCTCTCCGCTTTATTATTTAGGTAAGGGGTCCAAACCGCCCTGAACTGCTTTGAACGGAGCGGAACCAGGCAGTTGTGCTCAAATCAGTCTGGTTTGGGACCTTACCAATCCCTACAGCCGAACCAAACCAATACCAACATTGGTTTGGTTCAGTATGCCCTGAACCGGGTGGTTCAGTTTGGTAAGGCCCTTAGTTCAAATTGCTTTAAAACTAAAGAGGGGAGGTTGGTATTTTGCACATGATTATTTAGTTGTTCACTATCTTATATTTATCATGCATACTTAGACTTGTCTGGAAAATGCTGCTAGATACTGATGGCGAACAATAACCACATATGACACATTTATAATATGAAATTTACCTGAAGCCTAAAAGAAATGTGTTCTTAAGTTTTGACCATGGTCTGTATTGTCTTGTATCGCCCAGTGCAGGGCATACTGTACCATACGGGTACTGTACCTATACGGTATCTTGTACCATACCGATATTCAGTATGCTGACTCATATCGTGCTGAACTATGTACTGACATTGTAATAGGATGGTACTAGTATGGGGTCAGGTACTGAGACGGTGAACCTTAGTTTTGATGCATGGCATAGTCTTTTTTTCAACAAACAAATTTCCTGTAAAGAATGTCAAAGGATACACTTATTGGCTCCTTTTGTTGTTGTTTCTTGGAAATTTCTAACATTTATTCGTCATTATTAGTACAGAGAAATTGCATTTGCTACTGACATATACCACTAACCTTAACCTATTACACAATATATGTTTATAAACCTAAACATTCTCCCTCATGGATTTGCAGAAAAAATTGTTTCTGTCCAAAAATTCCAATGTACAAACTAGCTGTAAAAGCATCTTTGGTGGATGTCAGTTTATGTTCATAGATGATAAAGTTGCCTTTGTGACAATGGTTTTCTTATCATGGATTTTGTCCAAGCTTTATTTGATAGATGACGATTGTTTTTAGTATTTTCTGATCCTTGACTTATCATTTTTGTACGCTAATTATTTGTTTCTAGGTAATCACGTTTCTGATGCCCTCTCCAGTTTAGCTATGATATAGATCACTCGTGGTCCTAGTCTGAGAGTACTCTTCCCACTGGTATTAAAAATCTTAAATATGTCATGTGGGGTGTATATTCAAAAGAGAAATGTGATCTTTTGCTTTCTACGCAAAAAAATCATTTGTCACTGGATTCTAGCTCTGTAGGATAATCATTTAATTGCTAAGTATATACTGTGCACTGTTTGATAACTGTAAGCATATCTTGTTGGCCTTTGCTGAATTTTCTCCCTAGCTGAGAACCTTGCGAACTATGTCCAGTGCTATGGTCAGGGAAGCACTGAAGGTGGGGCGATGAGGTAGGAAGTGATGAATTGAGTTTGGGCCATGGTCAGTCATCAGTATCGTGGAGTGGGGTGTTTTGCCACTGAAACAAGAAAAGAGAATTGAGGTGATTCCTCATAGTTGGAGTTGCGGTGGACTAGGGCTTCATGGGCCAAGGAAATAAGGAGAGGAGGAGAAATAAAAGTAAGGAATCATGACTCATTATAGGGGAAAGCTTAGTTTTTCTGTAGTTTATGTAGGAAAGGAACTTTGAATCTTTAGGTTAAGACTTCTGCTTTAAGCACGAACATAAGATTAGAATCATAAGTAGGGTATTTGGACCCAATTCAAATATACCGACCTAAAGTTGGACCTTGTTTTAAATCAGATAATCTGAACTTGGATTTTGGACAAGAGAACCATTTTGGGCCCAAGGTTCATTGAATCGGTACTAGGATCCATGCCGGTCGGACGGCGGTACAAGTCGGTATGGGTCTATATCAGACTGGACTGGGGCAAACCGATACAAAAGCGAAGAAAGAAATCGGGGAGGAGGAAAGAGAAAGAGGGAGGGGGAGGAGAGAGAGGGTGGTCAAAGGAGACGTTAGCGGTAGCCACAGGTGGGTTGCGAGTGCGCTCAGAGGGCCGCGAAGCTTGCTTGCCAAATCGTAGCCAAGAGAAAGAGAGAGGGGAGAGGGAAAGAAAAGGAGGGAGGGGAAGCTGGTAGAGAAGCCGTCGGAGGACCTCTGGCTGGCCGCCGTGTCCGTCGGATAGTGAAATCACAGTTCGCGACTCCGCAGACGTGAAACAGGGGCAATGGCCCCTGTACCACAGCTGCGGCTCTGCATGTGCCTTTTTCGTCGCTCGGCGTCCACGACGGCCACCTGGCATCCTCCGGTGGCCTCCCCATTGGCCATGCCTCCCTTCGGTACCTTGCTCTCCCTCTCTTTCTATCTCTCTTAATTAAACGTCCTATCCGGCAACATAGAGCCGTGGAGTCCTCAGCGGCCCTCCAGCGGCCACCTCTGGCCCTTTTTCCTCCCTCCTCTCCCTCTCTTTCCTTCTCCCTCATCTGGTGGTCTAATTTAGAAGGTTGAACCGTCCCGATTTGCGGCCGGCACGGCTCGAAATGCCCCGAATCGTTCGATTCGGGATGGTTTAGCGAACAATGATTTGGCCCTATTTTTTAGGTCAGACAGATTAGTTGTTCGGTCAGACAAAATTTTGCCACACCTGATCCTCGATTGTTGATACCATGTTGTCTTCTCCATCCTCACTGTGTATATACCCACAAATGTTTGACCCCTTGCTAGGAAAGTGCAATTGATCGCGTTTTGGGATGCGTATTCAAAGTCAATTGATAAAGCATTGCATTGGTGGTGTTTTTCTTCCTTTTGGGAGTTGGGTGGGGTGTTTGAGTAACTTCCAAACAGGGCATGGATGCCTACATACACAATTAAAATGGACTTGCATCTTAAGTGCAACAAATCATAGTTACCTACAAGTAGTACTATGCATATTATGTATGTATGTATGTACGCGTGTATCTATATTTATTTAGGTCCCTATGCACGTACATGTGTAAGTTAAATAAAACATTGTATTCTCTTTGCTGTTTGAGATATGTAAACCTTAATGTTTTGCAATATCTTCCTTTTTCTACTAATTGAATGTAAAAAAAGAAGTGAATATAAAAAGCATGATTTCATGGGTAAGCTCACTAGTAGCTGCTTTCCCATGGTGCATGTTCAAACATTAGTTATACACTATTGCCTCGGTTATAGCCGGCATGTTTTAGTTGCAATGTGGTACACATATAGACATGTTAATTTTCACTCTAGTTTATTATTTTACTTTTTATTAATCTAGAGCTTTAATTCTATAGCAGATTCTGTGAAGTTTTAAATGCTATTGTTTGGCCTATTTTTATGTTCTTCTCCATATGTTGCAACAGTTCAGCTGCAGGTATGTTTAAAATTTTCGTCCAGCTGTCGGGGAAGCACTAAGGTACTTATAATGGCATACCCATATTAATTTTATTGCACATTAAGGTTTGTTTAGGAATCTAAACCTTATGCTCTTTCTCTAGGGAAATGTCTCTACCTGAGCTCAAAAGTAAATATAAAAAGGTGTCTTCAATTGAAAAGCCAGCAATGGTTGGCAAGATGAATATGATGTCTCTTCTAAACAGGTTATTGTGCTCATCATTTCCACTAATGTCCAGGTTCTAAAAAAGGAACTTATATATAGCTAGTTAAATCAAAAAAATGATTTTTATGAAGGTGTGTGTAATTTAAACACAAACTATTGCTTTTTTAATGATCTCGGTGTGAATTTAGTTACTTTTTGTGGTTACAATTTATCTACTAATGTTGAATGACCCGTTGTATCTAGAGCAAAACAGCATGAGAAAATGACAGCTCTGCTGCCTTAATTATAGTGGTTTCTTTGACAGTTTTGTTCTCCATTTATCTATTCTAAATACTTGTTAAATCTAAAAACGGAACTGTATCTTCTATCTTATTGTCTCAATCCATTTTAACATATTCTATTATTATAGAAAAATACATGGTAAAACATGGCATAAGAATCAGATGATCTCCATGTATTTTGAGCCTATTCTAACATTAGGCGTTGTTTGTGCTTGCATGATTAGCTTCATGGCAATCACAATATAGATAATCACTAGACTTTATGGTTGTTTACAGTTTACACAACAATCTCTCTCACACGCACACACATATTGTTTCAAACATTAAGTTTCATCCACTTACAGCTGTGCTTTTTCTTCTTAAAATATCAATTCGCTATTATAAGATCAGAAACATCTGTGACTTTAAATTTTAAATTTCTGAATGCATTCAATTCTCTAAATCGGAGTCCACCACGTGCCATTGTTTAATCTTGACTTTCTATACGGTCACTTGAGCAGCCACCTGTAAATATTCTTTTCGTATTTTTATTTTGTCGTCCTATCTTGCTTGTGCATAAGCAGAACATATTAAAACTGACCATACCAAATATAAGATTTATTATATATAATATCTACATATGTAGATAATTTCATTTCTTTCTAAATCAATATTCCTACTCTTTACTTGTATTGTTCATCTCTAATGAAAGTTTCACAATTTGAGTGCTAAACAGCTGATAGAAAGGAAAGTAAGCAAGCTTTTGAAAGTAAGTGACCAAAAAAATCTCAAGAGTTATCCATTTGCAATGAAAGAGATAATTTGCCAATTATTAGGACTATTCGCCAAATGAAGGATTGTACACTAACTGAGAACATAGTGGGCAATAGGCTGGACATGGCTTATTTACATGTCAAATTGGATAAACTTAAGCAAATGGCTAGTTTGAAAATAAAATGTTAGATGTTTGCTTCATTATTTCCATCTAGCCAAGAATTCATCTCCTAATCTTATGTCAGATCTGTGATGAAAACAACTTTGACATTCAACTAGGATTCTTCTTTAAACATTCTTTTGTAATAGTCAACTTTATGTAGCAAACCTACTAAGCTAGTTTATGACACCCAACCAGGGTTTGCCGTACCGGGCCAAACCGCCCGGTACGGGCGTACCGGGCCAAACCGCCCGGTACGGGCGTACCGAGCTGGACCGATTCCTTACCGGTCCGGTTCGGGCCTGTTCTTCGAAAAACGACCCCGAATCGCACCGAACCGCCCGGTTCCGTGCGGTTCGGGCCCATACCGCCCGAAACCGGACAG
>KE505062.1:435518-447063 GCA_000441515.1 Elaeis oleifera | reverse complement strand
GTGGATTCATTTTGGAACGTCAGCAGAAAATTTGAGACATATGGCTGTTCGTATTCTTTCTCAGACGGTTTCTGCTAGTGGCTGTGAGCGTAATTGGTCTACTTTCGTCCTTATCCACAGCAAATAGAGAAATCGTCTGACACAAAATACCTCGACGATCTTGTATATGTTCACTACAATCTGAGGTTGAGGCTAAAATACATCCAGGAGGAAGTTCAGTTGAAGTACACTGATCCGACGTTGGATGATTATGCCGACGAGGACGACGATCCGATCATCGGATGGCTTGCAGGTCAGCAGTAGGAACCAGAGTTTGATGAGCCGGGGTCCCTCCACGACCAGCCAGTGTGGTGGCGAGGGAGATCAGGGTGGATCCAGGGCAATGGGCAGAAGAAAATATTCCACATAGGGTTCCAGCTGATCAGCCACAGCCTAAGGGGACACAAGGGAATTCATTCATCACATGACTCGCTGTCCGATACATCTTTCCAGAGATTCGAGTGAGAGATGTATAGACGATCCTCCGACAGCCAGCAAGAAGGCATCCATCCTCTCAATCACAGGAAACTCAGTCATAGAGGGCACAAGGGGGGAAGAAAAGACAGTTGTACGTGCATCACTTTCGAGAGTACAGGAGCTATCTGGCTCAGATACGGACATCAGAAAGAGTGATGATGATACTGGTAGTAGTAGCCATGAATCTGATGATCAGGGAGGAACTGAAGGACAGGAGATCACCATTTATGAGACAGCCACATGATGACATTCGATTCACCGGTGAGTCTCAGTTTACACATGTCACATAGGATAGAGATCATGGTGGATGAGTCGGTAGAGACTGTGGGAGTCGATTTCATATAGACGAGGGGCTCCTAGAGGTCGTCCAGCACATGATGCAGCTGCGGACGATCTTGCACGTGGAGTAGGGTCCATGGATGTATTTGCATCATCCTCGCATTATGGATTTATTATCCGCAGCCACGTTATGATCCATATGCATATGGTGCATTCGAAGCATTTTCTAGTGATTACTACCCTATGCAGCCTGGAGCATCTTACGGATCAGATTTTGCTACTGGCATATTTGGATGGGCTCCTCCACAGTCGTACCATCATCCCGAGGATACTTCTCAGAGTCAGAGTTTTAGTCAGAGGTCTGAGATGTCTTACAATCCAGACAGGATGTCTTATAGGATGAATATTTGAGAATACGGTGCAGCTTGGTTAGAGAGTTGGACTGATATCCCTCCAAAATATGTTAATGATCCAGACATCTAAGAGCATCACAGACACTCGACAAGAAATTAAATGCAGAGTACATCTTGAGGTTCGTATATCAGTTATTACGTTTGTACTTAAATATTTAGATACATTTTAATGCATATTTTATATATTTTTCTTAGTTTTAAGATGACATAGTTGAAATATAATGTAAATAAATATATGTTTGAAATTTTGGATCAAGAGTCTTTGTACCGCTACCTAACTCCAAATTGAATCCAAATATGTCAATAATATACAATATAATACCATTTTGAGATTGTATTTATCAATTATTAACTTCAACATCTAAAAAAGAAATTTGAAAATCGAAAAAAAAATTATGTACTGGTACCGAACCGGTATGCTTTGGCATACTGTGGTACGGTACCGGTACCGTACCATACCGGGCCGGCACCGGCATGCCATGTGGTACCGGTCTAGGGAACCTTGCACCCAACCATTCCACCCCCTGAACTTGACTTCAATCGCTCAAACAAAACCTATGATGAAGGGTGAGATAGTATGATACAATTGGTGTGGTCAACTGGGTCATCAAAACGGGTAAGAGAGAACTCAGAAACAAGGGAGAATTGAAAAATATCTTTTTCAACAAGAAGCGGCATATGCTTTTTCAGCTGAAATTGTCATAAATAGATTGACGATTGTCATGGACTGAAATAGCAATACAGGCACCAACAATGTCCAAATCCACGGGTGTTTTAGTTCTGTTGTTAATGAGGAATCATTAATGGTAGAGTGCAAGCCATAGGACTTTAAACAATTAACCTTCTTAGCGGAAGACTTGTATTCTAGAAGTACAGTTTTGCTTGTTTGTCTTGCACCTAATTTATAGAGAACTGCTTCTAGCAAAATATCTTAAATTCCATTTGTGCATGAATGTTTGCACTACCAGTGGCTGCTTGCATGCATTTGTTCTTCTTTTTCATCTAGCTGTATTTTCTAACCAATTTATTTATATATCCATAACATTCTTATTGTTGTAACTTGTACGTTTATTTGTTCTATGTTAATTGTCTATGTTTCAGTGCATGCATGGACCAAAATGCAAATTTGGCAGTTATTGTACAGTTGGAAGACGATTACAAGAAGTCAATGTCTTGGGTGGCCTAATTCTTCCTGTCTGGGGAGCTATAGAAAGGGCGTTGTCTAAGCAAGTATGAAACCTTTATCTGCTTTCTTTTCTTCTGGTTTTATTCCCCTCCAAACTTTACATTCTGTATGCTATGCCAATAAACTTTGCTTTTTATTCAAGATATTTAGTTTCAATTTTTAATTATCCTTTAAGTGATCTGAATATACTATTAAATTCAGAATACATTTGTATTCCCTGAGCATAAGATTGCTGCATAATGACTATTTCACATATATGATCTCATGAAAACTCTGACAGTCTACTGTTTAGTTAAATGCTTCTTTATATGAACCTAAATTAAGTAAAATATTTGCATTCTGTTTGAGATGTAGCATTTGTAGTGTACTTTTCTGGAGAAAGAAAGAAAGTTGTGAGCCTAAGCAAATGAAGAAATTTTGGATTAATACATGCCATTTTAGCCAGAAATTGAGTAATAACAATTCACAAATTACTGATTTGAGGTTAATTATAAGCCATGGTTAGCTATGAAACTTGAAGGACTATAACACGGCTCATGAACCCAGCCGCATACAAAGAGAATGGGAGAACTTAGACCTAAGGCTTTACTGAGTTTGGCTTCTGATATGATTATTGGTAAATGATTGTTCTGCCAAAGAAACATTTTAGCTAGGTTTACCAGTTACCAATGATTGGATCCTAATACAAACCAAATCTAAAGAAGCTGGGTCCTGTGTCTTTTTTGACCCAAAAATCTAATATCCGAAGTCAATGTATGCTACTGTTCACCAAATCTATAATTATCTCTTTTACCCTCTGATTGGTAAATGATTGTTCTCCCTCAATCTCCTTTCAACCTGTCTCAATTCTTGCACAAACTCCACTTCCCTTATGCCCACCCAAAGCTGCAGCTCCCCTCAAAAGCATCCATCATCCCCATTTCTCCCACCAAAACTCTGCTCCAACCCCACCCATCACCCCTCTACCCTCCCTTGTGCATGGCCTTCTTTCTCAATACCAAACACCTAAGCATGCTCTTAATTATCGCACACCTCTATCCTCCTTGATCCCTTCTTCCTCTTCCTCAACTTTTCTAGACCAAATGGGGTGATCATCAAACATCCATCTATAGCTAAGCTATACTTAAGTTTAATATTTGACAATTTTTAGATAATCATATTAGATTTGATTATGGATTGCAGTTTAATGGATCAGACTTCAATTTGTCGTTCTTTTTTAACTAGGGTTTGGTATTATTGGTCAAGTTTTGAAATCTTGCGCTATGTGCTTGTATCATTCATGTACCAATATGGTGCAAGAGGCAACACAACCACAGTGTGATAGCCTGGCTGCGTGGAGTAGGATCCGATATACAACTCGAATCTGGATGTCCAGAGACCCTACTTCGCATGCAAGGTTATCTGCAATATTCATGCCATGTCCCAAACTGCCTGGAGGGTTCACTTTTGTATGCAATCATTTCCTTGCACGCTCTACCATGTCATGCACTGTGGTCCCTATTTTGTGTGGCATGAGTAGTTCACCGGTGAATTGGGCTTGTGAATCATATGCACCCATGCCATGTCCTCTTTGCCACCTCCCTAGCCACCAGATGCATCATTGCTCGGACTATCATTATCATCACTGGTATTGTGAGATAATTTGGGCAATCAATCATCTGAGGGCTTATCGGTCTTGAAATCGGAGTGAGCAGACTCCTTGTCCACTCTTTGCAATGGAAGTGCAATTCCCTTCCTTTCCTTTTTGTTGATTTGAGGAGCTGCTTTTTTTTTCTAGTAGCCCTTGCCTGGCTCTGCTAGGTGGCTCAACTAGGCCCAGCACCTTGAGTGGCCCTACCTGCCTAACAAGATCGAGAACCATGGTGGCCTCTTCTTATTATCTCTCTGTTAAAGTGCTATGAGGACATTTTGGACATGGAGCTTTACGATGTTGATTGGCTACCTCCCAACTGTTGTGGCTGCTTGGCTGGATGTGAGCATGGCTTGTGTCGTTCTACCCCTTGTTCTGCACCCATCTCAACCTTCATTGTTGTGAAACTGGCCAGTCAAGAAGACAGTCCTAGCTCATCAATCTTTGGCAGCAACTGCTAGTTCTCAAGTCAACCGATCATTGGATTTCCTTGTCATATTCAAAATCATTGTGAACTAGATCATCGTATTCCAGCTCTACTTCCTCTTCAATATATTTGAATTTGATCATCATAATCTCCCTGAAGACCTTATACCATGGTCCATTATATGTGACCAGCTCCACAACATGTTGTTCCCTTATTTGATCAATAACTTCATCAAATTGAGGATGTAATAGATGTTGTGCACCTAATTTGAAGCATCAACTAACTTATGGTAAAAGGTCTTCTTATCACAATATGTCAAGAAATTAATGATGCTTTGCTTGCTAGGACCCATCTAACAATCATACATTAGTGTCGGTCGTCGGTGTCCCTCTTGCTTTGCTAGGAGGCTATCCATATTGTTTCTTCTATTATTGTCCGATAGCTCATCGTATATGTCCTTCGACCTAGGAGGATCTATCATCCTCACTTCTTTTTGGATGGAGTTGATAGCATGTTGATAGTATGTATTGTCTGCCACATTTACAGGGATGTGGCTAAAGTGAAATCATAATACAGTAGCTCTCCACATGTCCTATTTTCATTATTTATAAGCATTGTATTTATCTTCTGTTGCTTCAAATCTCTATCGGGAAAGGCATGTGGATCCATGTTGTGGCCCTCGCTAATATATCTCTGGACTTCTTCCCTTTCTTACTGTCAAAGTCTCCAAATATAGAAGCTATCTAGCCGTCGTCTCTACGGACAATCTTTCTAACTAATAAGGTTCTCTTGTAGCCTAGATCTATCTTGTCGGACCTAAAACCACCGCCCGCCTCAGATTGTGAGTGCCCAAACCGAGTCTTTGTGCTTGGCAACCTTCTCCTTTTGCCGCCTGTGTATTCAAGCTCTCTTGTATGGCAGCGTGAATCTATGCCTCCATGTCATCCGGATCCAATGCTTCATTGTGGTATGAAAGTGGCATTTTCTACAAGCTGACGCATTAGGGTAACTACTAGCTAGATGTTGTTTCAACTTGGTCCCTCTTCCCCTTTCTAAACTCCACATTGCACAATTTACACCTCTGATGATGCTAGTCCGATAACATCACATCATAATCCCAAACCTACATCAAACTTGGCTCTTTTCCTGCATCTTTTTTTACAAGTTTGACAAACACATGTCAGGTATTTTGTGATAAATTTACAATCAATTATTTAAAAATTAGTGAACTTACATTGTAATACAAAAAAATAATTAATTACTTCAGAATAAGTTCTACATCATCTACACATAATACTATTTTTTAATGAGTTTTAATTTTAAATATTTTATTTAAATTTTAAATACTAAATGGATATTTAATTGTAAAATATCTAAAAATTAATTTTAACTTGAACTAGTGTAACATCCTACTAGGGATGCTATATATGTGTGTATATATATATATTCAGTCCATGGATGTGCACTGATCACCACTAATTTTTAAATTTATTCAAAATTGAGCTTCGGTTAGTGTAGGCCAAATTTAAATAAATTGCTACCAAATTGAGGTAACAAGTAGTATGCATACCCTAAAATATGACGTCGATTTTATTTTTTGAACATTATTTTTATTATTTTAATTGAAATTTATTTTCAATGTAAACATTATGTGATTAAAGAAAAGTCATGATTTCTTGGACATTGCATAGGTCATCCTTAAATCTACAATATATCATAAAATCATGTTAAAAGAAAAGAATTTGGCATGGCTCCCCTTATTTCCTCATTTTAGCCTATTTAGGCCTTAGAACAAAAAACGGGGGGGGGGGGGGGGGCAGGGAGAGAGAAGGTGAGAGGGATTTTACCTCGATTTTAGCTTGAATCTGGCAAGAATTTGCTTTTTTTTTTTGACTTTGCTCACAGAGTTTTAAAGAAAATAGAGAGGAAGAGGTAGAGAAAGCATTCTTAGACATTTCTTAGATCTTCCTTAGATCTACAGCATATTATGAAATCATGCCAAAAGATAAAAATTTGGCATAATCTCCCTTTGTTTTCCCCATTTTTGGCCTGCTTTAGGCCTCAAAGAAAAAAGGAGAGGGTGGGAGGAAGAGGGAAGGATAGAGGGATCTTACTGCAAGCAAGAAGTTGCTATTTATTGACTTTCTTGTGGATTTAAAAAGAAAATAGACAGGAAGGTAGATAAGGCCGAAGAGGCAGAGAGGGCATGGGAGGCCTTCTCCCTCTATATTGAGGCAAAATGGGTGGCTGAATTACCTCAATTGCTTTGAATCGAATTGGATTGGGCAGTTCAGCTTGGTTCGGGTTGGTTTAAGCAGGTTCATGCTCTGAATCAAAGCTGCAGGCTTGTTTCATACCGGTTCTGACCCAATATGAGCTGATTCAAGGTGATATGGCAAATGCTGCTTTCAAGTACCTAAATATATGAATTGCTGCCATCCAATGCAAGGTTTGAAGGGAGTGCAAAAACTAGCTGACTGAGCTAACAAATGCAATGGTAGATAAGTTATATGTCCCAAGATCATACAAGAACTCCTTGATCCATTATAAGTGAGACATTTGAATCTATAGGAGTATCCATGGGCGGAGCACCATCCTTCCTAGTTTCTAAGAGAAGGTCCAAGACATATTTGTTGATAGACTTGTACAGCCTTTAGATATGGCTACCTCAATACCAAAAAAAAAAAAACTCCATGGTCCGAAATCCTTGATATCATCATTTTTGTGAAAGTGCTTTTTCACCTTTTGAGTCCCTTCTTTATCACTTCATGTGACTATGTTAACATGTACGTACACAACCATGATTTCTACACCTCGTATACCATGTTCAACCAAAAAAAAAAAAGAATTTGCTTGGCTGCTTTTAAACCCATGAGCCATTAAATTTTGCTTAATTTATCAAACCAACTCAAGGACTGCTTCAAGCCATAGATTGCTTTCCTCAACCTACACACCTTATGCGACTCCCTGAGCAACATGCCCAAGCAGTTGCTTCATAAACACTTCTTCCTGAAGATCACCATAAGGAATGCATTTTAACTTCAAGCTAGAATGGTTGGCAACCTTGAATCACAGGAATAGCTGTAAGAACTCGAATGGAATTCAATTTTCCGTAGGAGGAGAAGTTTCAAAATAATCTATTCCTAACCTTTGGCAATAAGACGAGCTTCAACCAGTCTATCTTTCCATTACGGAGATACTTCACTATGTACACCCAACGACGACCTACATCTTGTTTGTCACTTGGCAGATCAACCAGATTCCATGTTCTATCGAATATCAAGGTTGCCATCTCTGTCCTTAGCTTTCTTCCAACTAGAGTCAGGTAGAGCCTCTTTGCTAGACTTTGAGATAGAAGAGAGAGAGAGAGATGCAAAGGTACGATATGAAGAGGAGAGATTTTTATATGAAACAAAATTTGCAATAGGATGTTGAGTGCTAGAATGCTTACTCTTTTGGAGACTGATAGGGATATCATTATTGGAAGGTTGTGTATTTGGAGGTGATTGATTCAATTGTCTGAGATGTTGGCTACTATCTTTTGTAGTTTTGCCAAACATCATTGGCAGGTGGTGGATTTGGAGGTGATTGGCCGAGATGTGGGCATACTATGCAACGGACTTGGAGGTGATTGGCTTGATTGGTCAAGATGTTGGCATACTATCTTTTTGCAATTGTTGCCAAATATAAACTTTCAATTGCATCTCTCGAGTTCTAGATGGTTTTTGTGGTTCTACTAAAGTTGAAATTGGGGTTACAGGGAGAGGCACAAGAGAATTAAACTTGTTGAAAGAAAAGTTTAAATAAATAATTTATTAATGAGATCTCATCTCTTTAAATAGATGAGAAACAAGTACATAAGAAAAGAGATATATACTTGAAAAGTAAGTACATACCATATTTAGAGATATACTAGATTTAGAGACATACTAAATATGTCCTTTGTGTATAAGGACTTATTAAATAAATATGATTCTAACACTCTCCCTCAAGCTGGAGCATATATATCAAATATGTCCAGTTTGTTATACATAGAGTTGAAAATACCAAAAGATAGAGATTTAGTTAAAATATTAGCTAACTGCTCGGATCGAGTGAATGGTGTTATGATGATCTTGTTCATCACAGCATCTCTTACAAAATGACAATCTACTTCAATGTGCTTGGTTCTCTCATGGAACATAAGATTGCTAACTATATAGATGGCTGTCCGATTGTCACAACCCATAGGCATAGGATCAGGATGATCAAAATCAAGCTCAGACATCAAAAATTTTATCCATATCATCTCACAAGTAGTATGTGTCATAGCTTTATACTTAGCCTTGGTGTTAGATCTGGCAACAATATTTTGCTTTTACTTCTCCAGGTTACAAGATTACCTGTCACATGTGTAGTATCCTTACGTGGATTTTCTACCCCTTTATCTCCTGCATATCAAGAGTTCGAATAGTTTCAATTTTAAGATGTCCATGTTTCTTGTACAGTAGATATTTTCTGGTGAACTTTTAACATAGGCTAATATTCTCAAGGCTGCTTTTCAGTAAACTGTCTTAGGCTTTTGCATAAACTGACTTACAACCCCCAATGCAAAGGCTATGTCTGCCTTAGGCTTTTGCAAAAATTGACTTACAACCTCCACTGCAAAGGCTATGTCTGGTCTAATGACAGTGAGATAGATGAGTTTACCTATCAACCTTTTGTATCGTGTAACGTCATCAAATAATTATGCATCTTCAGCCCAAAACTCTAGATCAATGTTAATAGGAGTACTTTCAGGTTTACATCCAAGTAGTCCTGTTTGTTGTAATAAATCTAAGGCATATTTTCTTTGAGAAAGGAACACTCCTTATTTGTTGTGTGCAATTTCTATCCTAAAAAAGTATCTAGGCTTCTGGCTAGGGTTGTTGTGGAGAAGGGAACTCAAGCAGGATGGGCGGGGGCTAGGTTAGTGTTGTGAAGAGGATGCGGCAACCTGCTCTGATATCATGTTGAAAGGAAAAGCTCAAAGGAATAATTCATTAATGAGATCCCATCACTTAAAATATATGAGAAACAAGTAGATAAGGAAAGAGGTACATACCTAGAAAGCAAGTACATACCATGTTTAGAGATATACTAGGTTTAGAGGCATACTAAATATGTCCTTCGTATATAAAGACTTATTAAATAAGTATAATTATAACAAAACTCAAATGATAGAGTATCAGTAGTAAAAGGCTTTCGAAGAAAGTAATATCACGATATACAAGATATCATTTGGAATGTGGATTGTAGGGCAATACCCTTTTTGAGTTCTTGAGTAGCCCATGGAGAAGCACTTGAAAGCTCTGCGGTCCATCTTATCTTGATTTTTACCTAAGATATGTACAAAGCAAACACAACCAAATATTGTGGGAGGCATAGGAAACAAGGATTTCCAGGAAACAACATTGTAAAGGGAGAATGCCATTGAGAATGGATAAAGGCATGTGATTTATCAAATGACATGCAGTAAAAGCTGCATCCCCGCAAAACGACTTCGGACATGCATATCCAAAAGAGTAGCTTGAGCAACTTCTATGAGATGATGTTTCGTTCTTTTTGCTACACTAATATGTTGTTTATTATATGTGAGTGAGATGTTTGATGGATACTTTCATATTAAGCACAATATTCATCAAACTAATAGGAAAATATTCTTTTGCAATATCAGAATGACGATAACAAATATTGATATTAAATCAAGTTTCAACATCTTTATGGAATAACTGAAAGATAGAAAAAACTTCTAAATGATCTTTCATTAAATAAAGCCATGTCATTTGAGAGTAATCATCAATAAAGATAACCAAGTAGAGATTTCAGCTGGTCTCCAACACAAGGAGAAAAGGACACTATGATGTTTACTTCACTGACAAACCTCAGTGAAATTGTGATAAAGAGTCTAAAGATGGTTCAAGATGTTCAAGACTACATGAAGAAGGATGTTCCAATAGACAGTGCCACTTGTAAGGAAAAGACTAACTTGCAAAGTTGCACCACCTGATTCATGATCAAGTCCACTGTTGAAGTAGTATAATCCATTCAACCCCTACCAATCATCCTATGTATCCTTAGATCCTGAAATACATGATATGATGGGTAGAAGGTTACTTAACACTAGAGCTTGGGTTGGCTTACTAACGTACATTAGACTAAAGGGAAATTTGACAACATAAAGAAAAAAAGGAAAGAGGTAGGATGCATGGCTTCCTTTTCACATACATCCGATGTACCATGAGTAACTGAAAAGGTGGCTCTAGAACTATCATAAGATGAGAAACTTGCAAGCTTATCTATCATATGATTAGAAGCTCCAAAATCTATCATCCATGGAGCTTGTTTATGAGAAGATAGCATGACAGTACACGTATTGGCTAACATGGCAGTTGCAGTTGGGGGAGGTGATGAGTCAACAGAAATTTCTTAACTTTTTCTTGAGGATCTGGTCATATTCTGAGTAAGAACTATTGGGACTCATTTGGTTCACAGGAAGTGGAGGGCGAAAAGGCAGTTCCTGAGAAGTGGAGAGGGGACTCTTGTTGGTTGGAGTTTTAAGAGAAGAGAGAGTGGAAAATCTCTTCCAATGGGAAGATATTTATCACATTTCATGAAAAGTGAAAATCCATGAGGGACATGGATTTTGGCACTTTCCATGGGATGAGAATTGATGGTGCTTTTTTTTAAAATATCTTTTTAAGATCCTGGATTAAGATTTTGCAAAATATCAATGGATGAGTAGGATGAAATATTGAACATTGCTATAATATTATATTAATATTATCCTAATATTTATTATAAATATAATATAATATAAATATAAATATTATAATATTTATCATATTTAAATATTTACACTAATATAATATTTTTATTAATTTTAATATAATATTTTATTAATATAATATTTATTTAATATTATATTTATATCTATATTAATGAATTTATTATATTAAATATCAATATCATATTCATATAATATTAATATATATTAGTATTATATTAACACAATAATTATTATGATCTAATGTTATATTATAATATATTATAATATATTATATTATATAATATTA
>KE505062.1:416478-435498 GCA_000441515.1 Elaeis oleifera | reverse complement strand
TAAAATATCAATATCATATTCATATAATATTAATATATATTAGTATTATATTAACACAATAAATTATTATGATCTAATGTTATATTATAATATATTATAATATATTATATTATATAATATTATTATTATATAAAGTTAAGAGACAAAAATGCATGGTCTTATGTCTATTAAGGATATAATAGGTATTTTACATAGTTTTTTTAGAAAAATAGATGCTCAACCAAATTTAAGCTACTTTGCAATAAGTCATTTTTCCATGGCTAACCAAATATACCAAAATCCTATTTCTAGGAATAACTTCCTGGAAAGAAACTTCCCAGAAAGTAACTTTCTGGGAAGAAAAGTTCTTGCGAATCAAATGAGTCCTGTAACTTTCTGGGAAGAAAAGTTCTTGCGAATCAAATGAGTCCTAAAATTCCTAAGGTATTGGATTGTAGGGGCTCTTCTATTGTTGTTTCTTCAGTAAATACAACTTGATTTGCCCATGCAGGTTTTCAGTGGTCATCTCATCAAGTGTCAACTGTATGGTTTGTTAGTCCACAGTGATGGCACTTCAAACTCTACACACACCCACCGCCGCCACACTCTCCCCCCCCTTCCCTCCCCCCTTTAAATCTCATCTAACCTCCATGTCCGCATCTACCATGACCATAGTTAGCAAGAGCAGACCTGTTTCCAATATGGGTAGATGAGCTGGGCAAAGATGCATGTCGAAGATGGGCATACATGTTATTGAAAGAAGGTATCTCATTGCTCACCAAAAGTACCCTCGAAGATGTTAACAATCTGAATCCAACACACAGAAATTTAGCCACTTGAAATTCTTCTCTCTGCTGCCTCAACTTGTCTAAGTTGTGTAAGAGGCTGCTAGACATTTAGCTCCCCCACATATTCTAAGAGTAATATAGTATTCACTAAGACTCTTAGATCCTTGTTGAAGCTGGAATATCACCTGCTACCTCATAGAACCTTGCAATAATTTTCTAAGCATAATACATACCATGTAGGGTCTCCCAAATCTCCTTAGCTGCATTGAAGAACATGACATTATTACGTATAGATGGCTTCATACTGTTCCAAAGCCAAGTCATCACTGGGGTATTCTCTTGGCTCCATTCAGAAATTTATGAGCACTCGGTATTTTCATCCTTCCCTTTGTGGTCAGAATACTTTGAGGTACTTTGCCTATTGAAGATGGTTTGGTCCATTTAGTTTCACAGACATCATGTATATTAACAATATCACCCATCATGGAGAGAATTCTTTTGATCCATACTTCTTGAAGTTAAATAAAAACAGGGCTACAGATTGCAGTCCAGAAATTTGCAGCCGCAGAACTTATAATATTTATATCAAAAGAAGGTAAATAACTGTCCAAAAATTTTCCACCAAGAACAGTTCTACTGCACAACCGTAACCCACTTGATCTACAGCAGCAAAATTGATTTGACTGAGAAACATAACAGACTGATCACAACTTGTCTCTTTATACTTTAGGCAACAGAAATCAGCAATATGTCAGCAGAGTAACCTTCTCTTCATCCAAAATTCCCATGTGTATCTATCATGCGGAATACTTGCAACAGATTTCAGATCTCTCAAATCTTATCGTGCATGTGGGTATGCACACAGATATCACAAAAACAGCAGCACTTCTACGCAAGATCCACAGCACATCATAGAGGCTGCTATATCTATGTTGTTTATAGATTTAGCAGAAATAGTCTTCAAAACTTCTACACAAAGGTGGAAAAAAACTGAGAAATGAAATCCAGTCATACACAGTAAGGAGGAAAGGAAGATTTTATCACTCTGATACCGTGTACGGACTGAAAAGTTGGGTTATTTTGTAGCAATGAAATCTACAAATCCTGCTGATTTAATCTGCATAGAAAATGGTAGAGAGAAACAGGAGAAAGAAACAAAGTGGAGAAGAGAAAAGGCGCACACAATCATTCAGTTAAGTGCATTCCTCTTTTCTTTATCTAACTAGTGCATCAACCTTTTAGCGTTCTAAAATAACCATATATTGATGGGCTGGTCGAATACAATCATCTGTGTATGTATATGACTAATGCCCATAATAATAAATACTGATACTTAACAGTTATGATCCTAGCCTCTTGGTGAACCTTGCATACTTATATGGTTCAAACTACAAAACTAAATGATATCGGTCTTTTGCTTTTATATCATTTAAAATCTCTTACTATGAGGCTAGAATTTCTCTACATGTTATATTTATATTGTTATTCTTCTTGAGGTTGTAAATGATTTATGTCATCATCTGTATTGATAATAATATTTTCATTTCTTTTACTTACAGCATGATTACAATTTATCATATAATCATATTGATGTTGATGGGGTTTAATTTAAGGGTTGAATGTTCTTGATTCTTTCTTAAGTGATTAGTTAGATTAAATATAATACTTTGAAGTTGCAAGTGTTCACCGAATACATGTTCTAACAATTTTAAGTAGTTTAGGTAGCATTAGGAATAAGGATTCATGTGCTGGCCATTATGGTCTGTGATGACCGTCTTGGGCTGTGATGACAGGTCACTGACACTGGGCACACATGGGTGCTATACTGCATTGCATATTATGGGGTTTGGAACCCTACTGTTTCAGCACATGCCAATATGGCATGTATCACCACCACAAGGTACATGGTGGCGACCAGTTAACATGCCCATTGGCAATGACACATGAATTCTTGTTTACATTAGTGTGAAATATCATATGCTAAAAACTATTTGTGATTTTGCTATAAATTAATTATTACAATTTTTTGTGTTGTTCTAAGTTATACCTTTCTATTCTTTATAATATTCTCTGCTTATATTACTTTATCTATTTGAAAAATACAAGACTCATCCATGTTATTAACTTGTCTGAGTCGAATATATAGGTATGGAAGATTTGGGTCTAGGTTTCCAGGTTCTCCAACCTTAATCCATTTTCTTTACCATAGCAATGTTTGTGAGTCTTGGCTCCCACAGCAACTTTTCTTGAGGTTGTTCTTTTTGTAGATACCTTGTTCATCTCAACCGTCCTTGCATGATGTCTTCTTCTGTAAGTTGATTATCCCAAGCATACATTTAGACTATTCTTAGGATTGCCTTTTCAAATACTTCTCACTCAAGCCTGGTTATATGGATTTGTTATTGGAGTAAATGCTTGGGCATCTTAAAGGTGCATGTCTATTGCAGGGACAATCAACTGTCTATTTTGACGCTGGGTGAATAACATTGTCCATCTTGAAGAGCTTCATAGGTTTTGAAAGCCTTTCTTTTCATGCTTGCAGAAGGTTATTTGTACCACATCGAGCAACCTTCAAGAGTCGAAGTATGACAAAATACAAACAGCAATTTTTCAATAGGTTCCTTGTTACATGAAGAAAAAAATACATACCGTAATTGAACACAATTTTGTAAAGTTTGCTGGGTTGTTTACTCTGAGTTGCATGAGAGGCTGCCGTAAAGTACTCAGTTATAGCTAGGCAATCCACTTGAATCAGAGTCAAGCTAGCCTATTTACCCTTCTCTTACCTTTTCAAAACAGAATAGTATAGCTAATAAGCCGTGAAAAAATAATTCTGTTTTGGTTCTTGTGCCATGGTTGCTCATCTGCTCTACTAATTAATAATTCTTAATAATTTTGTGCATTTACCATCTGGTTCGCTCTGAACTAATTTTCGAGCTATTTTGGATAGCCTCTTCCTTAGCCATGGCATGCATGATGACAGAGTTTTGATCGACTCCATTTTGGAATAGCTGCACTGCCAAATGGAAGAATCACTTTGCCTCAACTTCACCATTCAGAAGTGCTTGCGTTCTATACAGTTTTCATTCATACACATAGCTCACCGATTGATAAAATGCACCAGAGAGATTAAATTTGATACTTTCGCATTCTTGATAATCAAGTCTTTAATCTCCAGGATAGTGGAATTCGATCTAATGATTCCTTATTTTCCTCTATATGCCAACTTTGGCTTCTTTTATAAATAATAAAACTGTCTTCTGTGATTTGGTATGGTGGACAGATAAATCCGGACAGATAAATCCAAATCATTACTGCAAATGTATCTCCATTGGTTGTAACATGCCAATACATGGAGGGTTTCAGCAAACTAGATCTCATTGTCCTTGTCTTGCAACTGTGGTAGTTGTCCACAATCTACCTTAGGTCTCAGTTCTCACCTTTCCCGACACCTTGCTTCCTCCATTTAGCTGATCAAGAGTTTGCTCCACCATCTGTGCTCTATGCCGCAAAACGAGTGTTCAGCTCAGCCTCATGATATCAAGCGAGTCTTTTCTGTTAATTCTTCCCTCCCTTTGTCCACTAGCCATCTTCTTTCTTCTACTCCATGAGCAAAAACCCATCATAGCAAAAGGTTTTGCCATTTTGTACCCCTTTCTTTCCTAGAAATATGCTGGAAAATTATATAAAACAAAGAAAAGAATCATTCCTTGTTGCAATATATAGAAGAAACTAAGGAAAGTAAATCTCTTAGAGTATGTTTGATATTATTTGTTATAAAGGAAAAAAAGTGGAGATGATGTATTAGCAAATACTAAATAATATACGGACTTACCTATTAAGAGCAGAGCACTATTTGAAGTCCTGCTTGATCTCTTCCTTGTGCCAATAAAACTTCCTTGTACCCTCTTATTGGACTCCACTCCCACTTCCATCCTCATTTCCATAAGAGAGAATTAGGGGTGAAAGTGGACTGGATAATATCCATCCAATCCATTTTCATATCCTAACTCAATTTGAGCATCCAACTACTATCTGCATCCATATCCATATCTATCAAAGAAAAATGGTTAAGGATATGGAGAGGCAACTTTGCGATTCATATCTAGATATCCAGTTTTGTTTGTAATCCTATTAATTTTATATAATACTTACGAATTTCTAAGAAAATAAATGACCTTATATTAACATGTTAATGACTTAATTACCTTTCATTTAGTGATATATTTCATTCGGTAGTCATAAAGTTTTACTATTTGACTTATACCCGTACTTTTAATATCCGATATGTATTCACATCCATTTAAAACAAATATGACTATGAATTTTTGCATCCCATTAATATTTGTATGCACATCCATATTCATCAGATAGAAATGGATATGAATATGGATATGGATATACTAATATCCGATCCATTTTCAGCCCTAGAGAGAATGGGCAGAGCCTTTTCCATCTCATTATGGAGGTGACAAAGGCATCCATGTGGGTACTAGGTATTACCTTACAGTATCGATACTGAACCGGTGTGTAGTAAGTAATAGGAGCATATCGAGTGTCTATAGACTGAACCAACCCCCATAGGCTGTAATGATACTATACAAAGATGGTATCTTTATATGGTCCATTATCGAGATTGCAAACCTTGGTTAAGGATATTGTGAAGTTTCCTAGTTTAGAACTAAACCCTTGTGACCTCTCTTCTTGACTTTTCCTCTCCTAGAGTCCCAATAAATTGGGAAAGATAAAGAAATTAATAAAAGATAATGAAAATAAACTCTCGAGAGCAGCAATTTAGGTTATAAGGTACAAGAGAAGAGATTGAGAGATGGGAAGAAAAAAAATGAAAGAAGGAGAAAGTATCAGGGATTTAAATTGGTGATTGAAAATTTAGACATGTTCAGTCGTCTTCTTGAAGTTAAGATTTTGGAACCTACTTTGCCTCTTTTTTGGTAGCAATCCTTCTCTCTCTTTGCTTTGAAATGTAGTATGCCTTTTTCATCATTTTGAATCTTTTGAATTTTTTATTATTTTGTTTTATCCTTGTATATGGTCTTTTTGATTCTACTATATCGTGCTTATCTAATTCATGGATATTGTATTTTTTTTCCCTCCTATCTTCTTGATGGATCTACTCATTATCAGAAGGAGACTAGCCTTTTTTGGCATTTGTATATTATATATTAGGGTATACAACTAAGACTGGACAGTCTGGACATTTATTATTATTTTTGTTCCTGCCTTGCCTCCGTTAATATTAGCTTGGGAGCATTTTGGTGAACTGGTCTAACTGGTTGATAATCTTTCAAATATTTTTTTCAACCAGCTGTTTGCATCCTTCATGCAAAATAAACTACATAAATAATGAATCAGACAGAAAATATATATAATCACAAGTATTTAAATGTTTGTTGTGATACCATATACTCCTTTCCTTGAACCCAATCACACTCATTAGAAATAAGAATTGCTGATCTATATGAAGTACATTCATCAGCCCGAGCAACTAAAGGATCCTAGCACCACTCCTAAGATCAAGGTGTTATAGGTCATCCAATTCCTCTAATCCCCAAAAAGGAAATGCGAGAGGACAAAACCTAAAGATGCCTCCTTCTTTCTAGCTTCCAAGGATGAGAAGAATGGTAACATGGTAAAAGTGGCAATTATGGGGATGGGGGGAGAGGAGAATGGAGGTAGTGAAGTAGGATTGAAGGGATAGATTTCAATACGAGGTGTTAATTGGCAATGCAATCAACAAGATGTTACAGTTTAGGTCATTTGAATTGAGATCTTTTTTAATCTCTCTTTTCTTGGAGATAAAAGATAACTATAAATATATTGATTTGCATGTTATGGACTTAGCTAACATGTTCTTGAACCAATATATGTCAAATGTTGACCAAAGGAACAAAGGGGTCCAACATTGTGTTCGAGCCTAAGTCACTTCTAGAAGGCTGCTACGTGTTAGGTAATAATCCTGGAGATCTTATCCAATCAAGAGATGTGAAAATGAACCAGAGATAATATCTAATCAAGCGACATCAAGATGAGTCAGAGATCTTATCAATAGGCATCTTATAGGGAATATTTTATTTTTTCTCATTTGCAAGAAACGAATATGGACATACTTGTAGAAAGGTTCTAGAGGACCTATACCTATACGTACTGCCTAGCCATGGTAAAGAACATTTTTGATTGATTCAAATTTCTAGTCTTATTCTCCACTGTTCAACGAGAGTTATTTCTTGTTGCTTCTTCCTCCTATCTTGCTACTTCATTTTTGAGTAGATCTTCTACAAAGGGAAGATCACCCTGTGCACTAAGTACTCACATGGCATGTGCCTTTTTGACTGATGAATTGGTTCTTGTTCTTGTGATTTGAATTTAACTGGGCATGGAAATGGTAGAAAATGGAAACTATGGTGGCATTGAATTAAAAGAGAGACTGAAAGGAGAGGGAAACAAACAGAGATGAACTGGTTCTTGTGGTGTGAGCCAGCAAAGCATTTTATTTCGCTCTCAGTCAGTGGCAACATGGAGGAATGTTGGTTGGACCCCTTTGGTGAGAGGACAGGAGGCAAGAGACAGGCAGACAAAAAAAAAAAGTCTTTTGTTACGATGGGGCTGGGGCTGGCTGGTGAAGCCTTTCATGGTGCAGTAATGTTCAGAAAGTAGGAAAGATGGAGGGAAAAATTGAAGCAGGGGAATTAGATTTTTAAAAACTCATTTAGGTGCATATCTGGCATTTTGCACATTAAGGCTAACAGAATTATATCTTAAAAGGAGGTCTGGGCTTATCTATCCAGTACAGAAAATTATTGGAGGCAAATACATTGCCTATGAGAAGAGAACTAAGTTTGTATTAGAGCAAAGGGATCATCATTCCAAAACCCTCAGATAATGAATAAGTCTCACCTGTTTGCTCTTATTATCCAAAAAAAGCCATAACCATCCAGTCTTTTTCCAACTATGTGGGCTTCACTATCCAAGCAAAATTCCTGGGTCAAACTTCAGTTTCCTTGAAAGCCCCACTAGGTACAGGAAAGATAGAACAACGGTGTAAATGGATTGTTAGAAAAAGATTGTGCTAGCTCTCAGCAAGTGATAGGAAACGTAGCAACTGATTATTTGATGTCTCTTACTGTTTATAACCTTATCAACCAGATTGCGGCATAGTTTACTATCAACCGTCTTGCGAACATGTACCCCTTCCCAGTACTTAAAGAGTGGGAATAGCTTAGATTGGTGGGAAAACCTCAGGTTCACATCTTTATTTTTAAACGGACAGCTAGGTTGTGAGTTTTAACATAAAAGCTCTTCAGTAAAGAGGATGGAGATTGAAAGTTCATTTTGCTGAGTTTAGATTGCAAAGTTTATTCCTTTCCTATCGTATTTAAAAAATAAAGTTTAGAAGAAAAGTGAAACTCTATTTCATACTTATAGTTAAAGGATTATATAAACACCTAGAGAGATAAAACAGTAAGAATCTTTTTGTTACTAGGAAGTTATTCTTATCACTAATAGGTAACTGACATCTTCACTATGATATAATATCTCCTTTACCAGCCCTATTACATCTCTGTAATACAATAGTTATATCATCCTGCAACTATCTGCATCTTCATAATTCAAAAATGTTGCTCCTGTTTTCAGATACCTAAAAAATTACTACCATAGAATAATTTTAGGTGTAACGCAAGATTGTGACATACATTAAGGCATTTGACATCTGTTTGGGAAGTAAATTTTAAATCAGTTTGTCTTGTCAGTATTTCCAGGTAGAGCACTTTATTGGACCTTTGCATTATTTTTGGTGTGTATTTCTTTCTTTCTTTTCCTTATATACTGATTGTTTGATAATTTTAACAGGCTCGCCAAAGCCATAAGCGGATACGTGTTGTCCGTTTAGAGACTACTACTGATAATCAGCGCATTGTTGGGCTTCTTATTCCAAATGCAGCAGTTGAAACAGTGCTGCAAGGTTTGTTTAAGTTGTATTAAAATCTTAAATCTGCAAGCATTCTTTCGTCAACTAGGACACGGATGTTTCACTCTATAATAAATATAATAAGGAAAAATATTGTACCATCATTTTTTTATTTATAGACCTAGGATCCCAACTGATCATCATAGTATCCTTTCCAGTTTTCTTTGGAGCTTTTGTTTCTGTGAAACCATATTGATTTGATGATTAAAAGTTATATGTAAAATACTATGAAGGTATTAAATGAGTTTCAGCCCAACCTTCAACGTTTTAGTAGTTTCAGCTGAGTACATGGTTTCATTCACATGAATGAGTCGTTTAAATGTTTGAGCTGTGGAACAAGTTAAAATTCACTTGTTTCCATCATATACAGATTCTCTCTCCCATCATTGAACATAGCAAACCTATCTGCAACAGAAGTAATTTGATCTGGAGGTGTTTCATCTTAGTTATTATTGTTCCATTGTTTTCATCCTAAACCCACTAGCAGTGAGGGAATGGTAATTTTGATCCAATTTTCACAAACTTAGGCTGAATCTTTTCAATATCATAACATAATAAGGTGCAGTTTCTTTTGTCAATATTTTTGTTCAAAAAATAGTCATTTTCATGGGCTTTAGCAAGATAATGTATCTTAAGAACATGTATGAGTTTAATAGTGAAATAGATTGTTCTTTATTTAAATGCAGATTAATTATTAACCATCCATTTAGATAATTTTTTTTATTGATGATGCTTAGTTGAAATTTTTTAAAAATTTTGAGGGTAATAAACTAATGCATATGTAAAATACTGAGTATAGCTTAATGGCAAAACAGTTGCCTTTTCTTGCATAACAGAAGCTCATATAATTCTTGTTTAATTTTGTCATTGATAACAGTAGTTGCTTTAGACATCTAAACTTTTAACGTGTGTACAGTGTGGTAGTATATCTTGTTAGAATTAGGCAAATTGTTCTTTTCATTAATGAGGTTTTAGATTTAAAACTTGGGAAGAAATGCCTTCAGAAATGAAAACTTTAACATTGGCGTCATAGGAAATGTTAATGAGAAAACGGCTACTTTATCGTCCATGTATGCTTTTATGCAAGTTAAATTGAAATTTTTTAGAAGAGATGACCTAAAGTTGGTAATCTTAAGATGTATTTCCTTCCAAAATAACAATGTGTGATGACCTAAAGATGGTAGTCGTCTATTGTTCGTGGTTTTTGTTTAGGCCATGATATCTTCACCAGTGAACAGATATTTCATTATCTTAATTGATGCTCTGATCATCCATTCTTGTTTTTTTTAAAAAAAACTATTCTTTTTGGCAGATTTATCATGGGTTCATGACATTGATGATTGACGCGGAAAAAGACACGACCATTTTGCTTTTTGATTGACCGATCACATTTTGAATTTACTGCGGCAGCTTTGTCCGGATGCCACGGAGTTGATTTTTTTGAAGCCCCAATGTAGTAAAGCAGAAGGGACATATAATCATTTATTCGTGTAAAATGCATATCTTTCCTTGTTTTTGGTCAATATTTGTAAAATTTGTAAGCACATCGCAAGAGGAAAAAAAAAAAAACCGAGGTTCGATGTAGAAAAGCAACAATATACCATCCAAATTAAGGAAAAAAAAAATCAAATGCACATTTGTTACATTCTTGTAGCCGTATGATAAATTTTACGCTCAGACAGCTGTTACGAGACCATCATATTATCACTGCAGAAGGAAGATTGCAGCTGAGAAATTCCTTGCATTGCCGGTAATTAGCTGTCAAGTGAAGTTACCTTGATTGGTAAGATGCAGTGGCGTTACCAAAGGTTATGCATTCAGTGTTGTGACACTTGTAAGACTTCTGGTATCCAAATAGTGCACAATTTTGGCCCAATTAACTTTTTGGTTGCTATGATCTCTTGCTTCTAGTTCTGGTTTCTTTATACAGTTGGCATCATTTTCTTCAAGTTTGTGACCAAAATATTTTTATTATGTTTATGAATGAGAGGCGTAATTGAGTTGAGCCCAGTAGCCAAAAGTTTGAGCTCAATTCGATTTAAAATACTTGGATTCAAAATTTAATTTGAGGTCGGTAGAATTTTAATATTTCAAACACAAGTTTCAAAAATTAATTTAACTTTTAATAATATATATTAATATATATTATAAAAATAATAATATTATAATATATACAAATGCAAATAGGTTGGCAAGTTTTCAAATCAAGTATTAACTAATGGCAATGTAATTGGAGTCAAAGGGTGTTGAGATGAAATTTCTTCCATGCTACTAGTATTGTTATCAATTGGAAGGATGGATGGATATTGGTTCACCACTTAGAATAAAAATGTATTGAAATAAAATTGGAACAATCATATATTTTATGTTCGTAATTAGGAGTAAAATAGAATTTAAATATTATGAGACAGTAAATATTGAATTTGAATGATTGGGATATTTTATTTCCTCTTAAAATTGAAATGGGGACTAAGCTTTCTCTAGCTAAATAACTTTTGAAAGTCATTTCCATTTTTATTCCGAAGTCCAACTCCCCTGGCCAAATATGCTCTCAAAGTTAATAGAGGCTTCTGATCAGTGGAGAAAAGGAGCGCGAGAGACAAGTTTTCAAGCCTCCCGAAATGCAGGTCAGGCTAAAGAACCCTCAACATAGATCTGATCTGATTATGATCAGATTAAAACAAGTATAAATAAACGAAACAAAAGGATATTTCCCTTTTGGTATTTTACGTAAACCAACGTTTCTTGTCTTGACAGGATACAGCTAAAAGCTCTAAGATTTCCTACCTTCGAGCTAAAGGTCCTTTCATCTCTTTTCAAATCGAGTGGTTGGCAATCCTCTTCATCATGAATATTCTGAAACCGCCCGTGGTCACATCATTACATGAACCATCATTTCTCTATTTGCAGAAAAATTGTAGGCTCATGTTACAAGAAGGTATGAACCTTGGTCTATTCTTGGCAAAGACATGCATGACAATTCGATCACAAGCCCATCACTGCCGATCTACAAATATTGCAGATACCTAAATTTTATTGAATTCTAAATCTTAAAAGATGTGATGCTCTAAGAGAATAGAACAACCAGTAATCTTGCATTAAACTAGATTGCTCATTTTTCATGTAAGACCGCTCCTGCGAAAAGAACCAATCAAGTTCTGTTAGCTTTAACTCCCTGAAACTGGCCCCAAAAAATATACTAAATCATGAAAGACGTTGTAAACTAAAGGATGTTCAACTCCTTTGCAACTGGCCACAAGGAACTAAAGGAAGTTGTAATCTAAAGGAAAATGTAAAGTTTTAAAAAGATATTCGAAGCATGCATGAATGTAGAGACTTTTGCCCCTTTGCAACCTCCAATGAACGAACCAACTCCAGCAACAATTTTTCAGCACAAATAACTGAAGCATGTACTTCCATTTATTGTCTTGCAAAACAAGCATAACTAAACACATCATGTATGACTAACTGCATCCTTATTCCAGCATTAGGTGCTGAATTGCACATAATACAAAGATCACATGAAAAGGGATAGCATCCGAACCATAGAAGTTTCACCAGACTAATAATTCAATACTCTTTATTACCAAAGTTTTTGCACCAAAGCTGAGAAGGTATCGGACGAACTGGATGATGAGGCCGTTGCTGCAAGTAAAAGGGAACCCAAGAGCTTAGTAGATTACAAAATCTGGAAGTTCTAGAACTGATAGCCAGCAGTAGAACAAAAGGTTGGAGAATATTAACATGATGGGGCATGGAAACATAGGTTTAAAATAAAGTGAAAACATAAAGACTTGTTGCACACAAGAATAGCACGTTCTTGGATCCAATTACGAATATCTCTGCAAACACATAAATTTACCTTCAAGATGGCTTTTTGGAAAAGGGGGAAAGAAAGGTCTCCTACAAGAACTAGCAGCAAGATATTCCCAGATATGCCAAATACCATGGTGTCTCACAAAACCTAAAGCCGTAGTTGTCAGGAACCCATTTTCAAGCTCCCAGGCATCACCTAGGATTTCTTTGGAGTTTGATTAAATTCATTAATTTAGATTCCTTGCACTGGTAGCAAACGGCAAACAGCAGAACAGACGTGAAACGTATGATAATGAGTGGGCTAACATTTCACATAAAGATTGGTGCAAGGAATGAGAACACAGTAATTAAATCATGACTAGTTGCTATTCAGAAGATCTTGACCAATATTATCCAGGATGTTTTGCACATCTCCCCTGCAGTTCCTGTTTAATTTTTCCAAAAGACTCCGGTCCCTTTTTTTGTGGGATTTCTTTAACAGTTTCCACTATTGTGGACCTTGTTCATTATTTTTAGCAATAGTGATTGATCCCAAAAGCAATTATATCCAGCTACCTGGACATCCCGCCCCCCACCCAAAACACACAAAAAATAAATAAAATAAAATAAAATAAATGAAAAAAAAAGGAGCAAACCCACATAAGCATTACGTCACCACATTAAAAAAGAGCAATGTTATGTCATCTCTTCTCAAGTTATTAATTGCTAAAAGCTTTTCATGCATGCTAGATGCAGCTACTGTAGCTTCACCCATGTAAGCAACATTTGTTTCCTTATATGTTTAATTAAGGATAACTATGTAAGTAGAGACAAATCCTGAGATTCCTGAGACATTGGCATGTCACTCCTAAGACATCCTCAGACCAGTTGCTTTAGAATGTATTATGCATGAGCATCTAAAATCTTTAAGTGCCAAAATACAACAATGTGTTCAGGTACCCCTGCATTTTGATGAAACAACAACACAGATTGAACACTTACATAACAAAGTTTGCACCCTTTTATCTTAAAATAAATTTTAAAGAAGGGAGAAAAATTTATGCGGAAGCTCCAGAACAGCTAACCAAATGAACTCTCAGTTTGCAAGAACATAGATGTTGCCACTATTTTGCTTTCCTCAATTCTCATTGGAAGAACATGGATGTTGATATTCTAAACTTGCATAATCCAGTTATGACAAATACATATATTTAGTTCATAGGAAACACACATCATTTTGGTAAATGGTTGGTTATTAGCTACTCAGGCTATTAATACCATGATTTAACATCAACCAGAATCTTCAAGAACATGTTATAGACACCAAAAATAGTTAAGCGAGGACAAACAGATGGGGATTGTCATTAGATGGATGAGGGAACACCACATACAAATGCCTAAAATCTAGAAATGAACCAATCTTAAAGTACTTTGATACATATTTGATGCATACACTCCAATGCTCATTAAATATGCTCCAGCTTGCTAGATAGTAAACAAAGTGATCAACAATATCATGAATAGATGCTCATCCTATAGAAGGGTCAATAGGTGATCGGGCACCCATCTAGGCACCAGCCTAGGTGTGTAGGTAATTTTCCCACCTAGTAGCTGGAAAATGCTAAGCACTTAGGCAACAGGGTTGTCCAATTTTAACAATCCAGGTGATCACCTGTGACAGCCTTGAAATAACATCAATGGTGAGCCTAATAAAAAGCTCCTAAGAGTATACTGATGTTCAATAATGCATTTAAAATAATCAATTTCATAAAGAATCTATAGGATCATATATAGGATATTGTCAACCATGAAGCATCTATGGGGCTAAGTCACCAACGCCAATCTCTAACTCATTTGACTTGCAACATCCAACAATTGACCTAGTTTATTGAGATTGAGAGCAACCAAAGTTGGCCCACCAGATCAATCATTGATCAAGTGAAGATACAGAAGAGATAGGAATGCTGATTTGTGCACATTCTGAAGTCATAAGATAGACTATCTATTTATGCTTAAATTCAATTGCTGATGATAGGTCGCACACTCAGTGACTCTACATTTCACTTTAAAGCTGATGAGACACTCCTTGTGCATTTCGGTGCATGATGAAGTAAATGGTGATGGGAGTGAAAAACAGCTGTTTTGGTGCAAGAATACGCGATGCATATGGCCAGGACAAAGCCTGTTTAATGTTGTGTCGAACTGGCAAATGATTGGACAATTTTATAAGGACTATATTATGATAAATCAGTATAATGCCTTTCATGAGAGCATGCCGAATATTAGGGATGTGGAGAGGCCTCTAAGTTACGTGAGAAAAACAAATAAATGAATGCCTAAACTATGGAAATCTGTGGGCCAAAGACTAAACACAATAGTGATAGTAAGGAACTCAGGAATTCATAACGGAAATGGGATACAAGACAAGCTATATAGTAAGCTAGGGCTTAAAACCATTAAGAAGGGAACGTACTAAATCATTGTGTGTATTGCTTGCAATGCGAGATCCATTGATAAAGATGAATGTTTGGAACAAAGTGGTTCAATACCTTAATGTGCAAGGCCCTTCTAGAATGTTTATGTTGCCTTGTTCTAATAGTTGGTTATTTACTTGTTGACAGTCAAATATAATTATCCGAAAATTATGGCTGAATTTTAATGACATAGTAAGCTGTTTATAGCCCAAGACAAATATTAGATGCTTAATGGTGTTTGTGAATATTAAAACAAATATGGCTACCAAATGAAGGTGGATAAGCAAAACTATAGTTTTTCTTTTCTTTAGTTGGGGGTGGCAGCACGGGAGATGGTTTCTGGCTGAACTTTAATTTTCTCACTAACCTGACAGGTTTCTTAGAACTACAAGATCAATTAACTTGAGACGATGACTATTAGGCATTAAGCATGTCTTAAACTCATATATACATAATTAGATGGTCTAGAAAGATAATTTGCTTTGTCCACCTATAAAATTAAACACTCAAACAGTTGATAAATCACTGACTATACTTGTGAAGGTCTTATTAGAGAAGGGTGGTGTTAACTAGTGCAGGGACACCTTAGAAAGTTTAAGCCTTCCCAGATATGAAGATAGGTTGACAGGTTCAAATTCAAGTCTAAATACAAACTGAAAAAGCTACGTGGATAGAGAATAAGATCAACTGGCCTCTAGTTACCTGCTAATATGTTTCAAATAAGTGATGCTTCAGTTTCAGCATGTTAAAAGATGAGTTTTTTGTTTGTTGTTAGAGATTGAGAAAAGGATTAATAATGAAGCTAGCTAGCTAGTGCACTAAAGAATTTACAAACAGTGGATATATACTGAAAATAGTAAGGTACCAGTGGAATCGGTAATTTGTAATACAAATTTTCAATAATACATCAAATGACATTTGCTCATACTCTTCCAGCATAATCAAAGTCATGATTCAAACAAAATTTAAACATAATTTTGAAATATCTTAAGAATCAGATATATTCTGCAAAACATAAATGAGAAGTTCAGAATAATGTCTGGTACAGTTTTAGAAATTAGATACTTATTCTGTAAGTTGCCAAAAATTATTAAAAAATGCTTCCTATAATTTTTTTTCTCAGATACCCAGACTGCCCCTAGTTAATTGCTGGCTTAAGTCAGAAATGTTAACATAATCTGTAGGCGATCTATCTAATCATCTTGTCACACCTTCTAGACTTAGAGCTCCTCCATATAAGTCCATTTGTTTGGGACCGGCTTTGTCATTTTTGTTTGTTTCTCTTTTTCCTGTTAACATAAGGTAAGATAAAGGTAAAGTTAAAAGTCGAGACTATATTTTTTTTATTAAATTTGTATACACTTCTCACTAGGTTTGCTAATCATTTCACCCTTGAAACCTCCCTATGATCAAGTCAACAGGGTTTGAAGCAAACTTAATAATATTTCTATGACTCCATGTTTTTCTAACTGAAAAAGCAAAATTAAGTGTACAAATTACAAAAGAGGATTTTTCTATTTTCCTAACAACTAAATATATAAACCTCTACCAACAAACCATTCTGTCTTCTGTATTAGATGATCTGTCAGGATATGAGAAAGTCTAAATGCCAGTTCCCAACTTGACTTAATTTATTTGTATAATTTATATTAATTATGCAGGACTCATTGTCCCATTCTTTTTCTTTGTCAATAATATGTTTTCCCAATCTTTGGCACCATAACTCTTTAGCCCCATGTTCATGAAAGATGTCTAGAGGATTTATCATCCCCAAGCTCATAACACAGAAGGCTAATAACAATAAGATAAGGCTTACTGTCAAAATGTAACAATCAAATCAACACTTGAATATCAAAGAATTATACATCCCTCTCAGGTGTTTTGATATCCCCACATTCGAGCTGGTGTCTCAACCAGCCCCAATTTATAAGCCTCAACAGGTACCCTAGCCAAATCTCTCCATTTCTCAGAACCAAGATTTAAGATAACACACAAAAAATGCCCCCTTTTGGTGGAGAAAAGAACTTCATTACATCACTCTAGTTTGAATAGAACAAGAAATGTCCAACCCAGCAACATAGTCAGGTAAGGTTTCTAGATAATTAAATATCCTTGAATGAAAAAAAAGACTCCTTTTTTTCTCAGATTGGTACCCCAGGCTATAGTCCAATCAAAAGATAAAAACTTTAACCAGAAATGCCCCAAATAATCTCATCTTGGGAAGGGAAAGATCATGAACAATGCCAGTGGATCGTATTTATTCACGGATGATGCGCTAGATCAAGTTAAAAGAAAAGCGTAGGAGAAGAAGAAAGGGGAAGAACCTCGAGCTCGGCGGACTTCATGGCGATGGGGATGCAAACGAGGAAGATGCCGAACATGGCGATGGCTGTGTTCCGTTTCCAGTGCTTGGGGCGGCAGTAGGGCCCGCCGTCATGCTCCACACCTTGGTCCGGAAGTCCTCCGCGCCATGCGCGTGATGATCTACGCCGCCGCCGCCCATCTCCCCTCAACACGCCTCCTCCTTCTTTATCTCGCCTCCTGCGGGACAAAAAGTTACGAAAACCTTGTGATGGATCTCCGATTGCTTTCAAAATTTCGGGAGTTAGGGTTTGAAAGAGCGGAGAGGAGAAGCCAACCTGCTGCGACCAAAGCTGTGGAGTTCGTTGTTGGAGCCCTTGGAGCTAGTCATCGTATTGTACGCCGCGTGCAAAGCGCGTGACTGGTATGTGGAGGGAGGGGCGAAAGTGGATACGATATCCATTTGAAATCGGGTCGGAAATGAGACAGATTCCAACGTACCTGTACATCTATATTTATTTATTAAAAAATATAAATATAAATATTATTAGATATAAAATTTATATTATATTATTTAAATAATATAGATATAATTTGGATATTAAAATATGAATATAATTATAAATATAAGTTGGATAATTAGACCGTACGACTATAGAATCAAAGATATTACTAAATAGATAATAAATCAAGTTAATAATATATTTATGTGGTTATATATTTTTATCTAAAAATTAATAATTATAATATAAAATTATACAGGATGATAAGTAGATTCGAATATTTGGATATAGATCAGATAGTTGTTTATCCACATCTATATTCATTTTTTTTAACAAATATAAATATGGATATGGATATTAGTCAGATCCTTAAAATTTTGTCCATATCTGAATTGAATCAGATATGAAAATGGATCTGGATTGATATTATCTTTACCACTTTTACCTCTAAATTCTTTATCTCTTTCTACATCAACACACAGATATAAATTTGAGCAACCAGTAAATACCTATATCTATATCCAAATAACCGATTCTATTTAAGATTTTATTACAGTACTCTTTTATCATATTTTATTACAAAAATTTAAAATATTTCTGCACCTCATATTTTTTAATATTTTAATATTTTTTAATTCTCCTTATTTATGATTTTCCTTTGCCATTTGCCTCCTCGCCGGTGAAGTTTCTTTGCAAAGGCTAGCAATGTGATGCCGCATGCCGTCCCTCTTCCTCCTCCACCCACTTCTCCACCGTTCGGGCCCACCCTATATACTGCCCCTTCCTCCTCCACCTACCACTCCACTACTCACCTCCCCACTGTAGCATGCCGCCCTTTTCCTTCTCCTTCTCCGCCCATCTCTCCGCCACTTGCATCCCTTGATGGAAAAGTAGGATAGTTCTATGCATATAATTTAAAAAATTTTCACATCAGATCTGTTAGATTAAACAATTTAATCTATTTTACATACATAAAATCTAATCTAAACTATCATGTCAAGATCTATGATATGATTTAATATGACATAAAGATCTGAAATAAAAATCTGCATCGATCTAATCGATGTTGCAGACTAGATCTAACCCATAGATCTATCAAAACTAGTCTAACGAGTTCAAAACTCATTATCAGATTGTGGGTTGCTGATCTCCACAAGTATCTTGTTGGAAATTGTGTCCTAAAATCAATCGTG
>KE505062.1:366876-383986 GCA_000441515.1 Elaeis oleifera | reverse complement strand
ATTTTTAGTACCTGATTATTTTTCGTACTTTTAATTTTTATTTTCCGACTTAAATTGCTTTCTTCAAATATTTTTTTGCAAAATCAAAGATTTCAAATCAAAATCCTATCTTCTCTGTGGATTCTATCCGACTCACTACTTTCTACGTATTTTAACTTTATTGAAGATGAAATTTGATTGAAAATCACGATATTCTAACGACAGCATCTTGACCATATCAACAGCCACCAATACTATACCAGCATTCACCGTTGTCCAATGTGCGAAACAGAGCTGCCACCTCAACCTCTCCGATGAGCTCTTCGGCGATGTCGGTGAGGCCTGTGGCTGGTCTCTCAACCGCAACCACTGCTGCTCGATTCTTATCGCCTGGCTCTTTGCCGCCTATGCCTGATTGGCTCTAAAGGTTAGACCACCTCCGACGGTGATGGCGGAGGTGGCAGATGCGGCCACTGATGCCGAACGCATTCTGCTTTGTGGCATCCATCTCCACCAGATCAAAGCCTGACAATGTTTAATGTGAGCGACGCCACCAGGAATGCCACACCGATGGCGACGGTGTGGGAGCTAGAGAGCAATGCAATCGGATTAAGGCTTTAGATTTTTTTTAAATTTTTTAAGAGATAATCGAAAAGAGAGGTGATGTGAGCGGTGGGCTGGCCCAATCGGTTTCGGATCGGGCTCGAGTTGGGCTTGGGCCTGGATCTTTCAAAAATTTTCAGGCCTAAGCCCAGCCTGAAGCCTGACAAAAATTTTGAGTAAGGGTTTAGCCCGATTCAGCTCGACCCACTTTTAGCCCTACACGCACCTCTCAGTTGCTCGCCTTTCCACTGTTGCACATCGCTCCCTTCCTCCTCCTCCATTCCCCCCACCTCTTCCTCCTCTTCTTCTGCCCTCGATAAATACCCAAGCTTCCCTTCCTCTTCCCCTCTATGGTGGTGAGAACACCCCAACACACCCTGCCTCGCACCCCTTCACCCCTAACCCCAAAATCCCCCTCCCTCCTCCTCCTCCTTTGGTAATGACCCTGCCGCCCCCTCCTCTGCCCTTGGCGCATCCTCCCGTTGTCCCCCCTCCATCGCCACCTTTCCTCCTCCACCCTAAATGAAGACCCCCCCTTCAAGCTCCTCCTCGGGCCTCCCCAACTTTGCTACCACTTGTACTGAGAAATTACAGTTTGGGAGAGGAGGGTGGAGTGAAAGCTTTGACAAAAAAAAAAAAAATTTGACATTCAATTTAATTATGAGACCTGCCATCCATTTCAATATTCAAACAACCATAATCTTTGAAATATTTACACATCAACTGCATATATTGATGCTCCAACTGGTCGCCGATAGAGAAATCTAAGCCATCCATCTTAATTCAATAGTTAAACATATATCAACTATAAAAAAACTATCCCTCGAAGCATCGTAGTAAAACCCTTCTATTTATAAGCTATTTAAATTTATATAGCACTCATAAACTTTTAAAATAATAACCACATTAACATGTTGTTTACTTAATATATAATTCATTTAGTAATATTTTTTATTATATGTGTATAAAGTTAAGTATTTGACATATCCATACTTCTAGTATCCTATTTGTATCTGTATTTATTTAAATAATATGGATATGATTTTTTATATCTAACTCATTTTCATATCTACGTCTACATTTATCAAACAAAATTAGTATGGGTACAGATTTACTAGTATTTGATTTATATCTAATATGTGCGCATGTGTATATTCGACTTTTCTTAATTAAAGAACCTTAAAAAATATATATATTTTTATGTATCTGAAAGTAAGCTTATCTTTTGTATTAACATCCCTATGAAATATTTTTCCTGGTGCAGTTAGATTGCTTTTTATTGATATGCCATCCTAGAAATGAAACTATTTAGCTATAAAAAGTTCCTAATTTTAGTTTTAGAATCTGCATAAATGCTCTTATGATTATCCAACTTTAGAGAACCTATCTATTAATTTGGCAACCATAAGTATTAGAAAAAATTATCTATAGATTTCTCGATTGATCTGACCTTACTTTTAAGTCTCTGAATATTTTAGATAGAATAAAATGTCCCTGAACTACATAAGGAGTTGTTTTTCGGTCCCTGCCATCCACTTAAATCATCTGCTGCCGTTTAAGTCCATAGAAATGATAAAAGTGCCCTTGGATGGTTTTGGATTATTGGTTACACATGTTTATGTTTAGGTTATATAGATATATGCCTTATTTATATGATCGTTTGGTCCGGATGTCCAGTATTTATTTCTGATTACACATGATGAATTTTCGATTACATGGATACATAGTTTGATTACAAGGGTTAATCTTTCCCTCTAAAACCATCCAAAGGTATTTTTATCATTTCTGTAGACTTAAATGGCAGTAGGTGACTTGAGTGGACGGCAGAAACCTAAAATAACTCCTTATGTAGTTGAGAGAGATTTTACTCTACCTTAGAGGTCTAGGGACTTAAAAGCAAGTCCTAATTAATCGAGGGACCTAGAAACAATTTTTCTAAGTATTATTGATTCTTCTGCACCGTAACTATTTTCTTTCTCCAAGTGCTCCAATTAGCTTCATATTCCATGTAATTAGAGCTGATTATGAGCCCCTAAACTATGTTTCCTTTTAGTCAAATTTCGAGTCAAATCTATTAAAATTTAACATTTTCTATGCCCAAGCTTAGTCTATCAACTTTGCAGGCATTCTACTGAAGACTAAAATTCATTAGGATTCAAACCCCATGATCTAGCGTGTCGTGTTTCTGATGCAAATTTTATTTTCCTTTAAAAATAATGTGATGATTGTTTTCATTAGTTTAGATGCCTTCGAATTCTATACCATAGTTTGCAGTGTTTCTAACTTAAATTTCAATTCCCTTTAAGAATAATACGAGGATAGAATATAGTAAATTGACTCATTGTTAGATTAGTTAGATGGCTTTTACTTCGTCGTTAATGCCATGCAAGGGACATTGATGCACATGCCCATGCCAGTCTATCATGCAGCGGCGTCCTGCTGTGGTGTGATGTCATTCCAATCACATGGCAAAGCTCCTGGCAAATGAAATGGGATAAATATGCGTAGTATGGAGGTACAAACACCAAAAAGATGGTTCATGTTGTATAGCATGGAAATGCTTAATTCTATGATGCCATCTTCATATCTCTCTCTCTCTCCCCCCGCCCCCCTGTCTTGCTCCATGTATAAGTTTTTTTTTCATTACTTGGTTTCTTCACTACCTTATTTATGACCAAATTAGTTGCTGACGCTTTCTTGGCTTCAAATGTTGCTTTTAAACAACTTGTGACATTCTTTACCAAAAAAAAATTGTGACATTGCTACAAATTCCGGCGACACGGTGCTTTCTCTTAAATTGCAATTATAAAGCTTGATTTCACTGCAATAATATCTTTAGGTTTGGGAGAAACTTGGTTCCTACTAGGTTGTCCAAATTGTAGTTTGTAGAATGAGAAGATGGAAAGTATTGAGAGGTAAATATAGACATCAAATTGCATGATGTTTAAACTACAAAATTGCACCAGCGTTTTCGCTTAAGAAGAGCCAATGGACCAAGAATTCAAATCTCACGTCATCTTTTGGGACAATACTTGACAACATATCCATTTTGGTGGTGTCATCTATAAGTCGTCTCTGATGCTGGACGCCGATGATGTCGAGTCCATGAAAATCAAACAACTGGGAACCTTAAAAACTATGCCGAATGACGTAATGACGTAAAATGAAAATATTGTATGACAAAGAAATTGGCACGGAATCCTCAGCGATCTTCAAAATATATCAGGATGCCGTGTCCATAGTATCCAAATGTCACGGAGGTTTATAAATTTTTAAATATTTTAATATATATATTAATATATATATATATTTATTATTTATGATGAATGATATTTAATCATGTATAATATTTTAGATATATTTTGAGCACTATTAGTATGCACATCCATCTATCTTGTGATGATATTCAATCATGCACAATATTTTAAATACATCTGCAGAGGATTTGTTTAAAATTTTAATTATAATGTATATCAAATATCTCAAAAAATTTTATAAAATAATTTTTATTTTAATATATTATTTTATTTGATTTTTCGTATTTATTTTTATCTCTGCTGCGGGGGAGGGAGGATTTGTATTTCGCTTGTAAAAAAGATTTTTTATTTGACTAGATATTTTATTTATTATTTGAAGATTTAAATATAATTTATTTGTCAATTATTTAATTATATTTTATCAAAAATATATAATTATATTTTGTTAATATAGTAATATAAATGATAAAGACTCATTTTGAAGTTATCCAGGCCAGTATCTTGTTTGCCAAAATGTAATAGGAAAAGATTTAAAGGTTTAGTGATAGAGAAAAAGAGAAAAATGAATACAATGATGGTATTAAATTTGAGGAATAAACAAATAATTATAAAGGACTAGTTGAAGGGAAACATCACGAGAGGGATCAGTCAGAAAGACTCACCATCAATACATGTGACTTGACCATGTTGTCACATTTTGTGTTTGACATCCACCTGTCCTTTTCTTCTTTCCTTTGTCGGTGGAGAGCAGATGATTCTTGTTCTTGTGGATTTTTTTTATTATTAAAATATACACCACTTATATGATGAGGGCCTACAACACTTATTGTAATTATTGCCTTTTGGATACTGGACCACTAATTTGACTGTAAAATTTAAGCTCCATGATATTTTGTTGTTGTCACGTTACAGTTTCTATGTTATTGTATACAGTCAATTAGTTACATCATGGACATAAATATAATATATTAATAATATTATAGTAACATCTATATATCTAAATAATACATATTAACTAATTAATAAAAATATAATTATGAATAATTTATTAATGATATAACTAATATATATTGATAGCACAATAGTACCATATAAAGCAATTCTCTCCTAAAGTTGCTACATAAAAAGAGATAAAAGAATTTATTAATTGAAATGACTCTTTTAATTTCTTATAATTTCAAAAAATTATACATGATCAAAACTATGTCGATACGTGGATAGCAATATAATATTCACAAATAATATAAAATATTATAAATATTATTGAAATAAGAGAAGTAAGGTCATTAATAATTTTTAGAATCTAGCAATTTATTTATCTTTTATTGTAAATAAAAATCATCAAATTCTTTTTTTAATACAAACGGATGATCACATCATTTTAGAACAAGTACAGTCCAGAAAATTGAAATACAAAATATCTCGATGAGCCTATGAGCAATCATCACCTTGACGATAAGTCCAATCCTCTATATATTTGGCAACAAAGGATGCAACCCAGTCTGCGATGTTGTTCGCCTTCTGAAAGACTGTCAAATTCCAGTTTAAATTATAGTTCTCTTGCTATTTTGAACAAATAATGGAAGTTTAATTTCAAAAAATGTTGATTCATCTTTCGGATCTGTAGTTCTCAATTTCTTGATTTCGTAAGTCTTAGGGTCGGTCTCTCTAGAGCTTAAATTTTGATCTAGATAGAGGAGGGATACAGATATAAGATAGGGTGTGCAATTAGAATTATCAGTCTTATATTGATTAATAAAAATAGTGCTACGTGAGTTTATTAGCTCAGTCCTCTTTCTAATAATTTTAAATTTTGGATTAGAAAATTTGTGACAAGTGATATCAGAGATAGGACTCATGGTGCATCACAACCATTATTAGTTGTAGCCCCTCCCCCTTTTGAGGGATATTAGGGTTGAAGAAGATGTTGGCCTTGGATGGGCCTCACTCTCTTGAGCAGGAGCCAAGCAAATTTACGATCCATAACTAAAGGAAAGTTGGACATACTCATGAGATCAAATATATCCATATCCATATCTAGTTAAGCATACTGGAGTGAAGTTATGACAATTTCATTCTATTCCTTTTTCAATAGATGAATTAGTTTTTCAATGGATAAATTATTTCTAACCTATGTAAATGTTTCAATGGAGTACTAAGATACTCTATTAATTTAGGTTTTATGGCCACAACGATTGAAGAACCCTTGACCATTCCTCCCCTCAAAAAAAAAAAAAGCTTGACCCATTGATTGTCGAATTTTCATTGGCTTACACCAAAAATACCAAGAAAACTCATGTGGCATAGCCTTATAAAATCTCTTGAAGTATAAGAAATAGATTTGTGACACCTTTCATAGTTTTTCAAACTAAATTCCTTTGATGAATGCACTAGAGAAGATGGGTCTCTCTTATTTTTTTGCTATGTAACCCTTGACACAAATCTTGAAACGACAATTAAAGAGGCAAGATGGGAGAGGACTCCTATTGTTAATGGAGTCTTCCCGTCTACTATTCCACAAAAAAAAAATGTGAGTTTGTCTATTTGTCCTGTAGGTCCCGTATCCCTCTTCTTTCTACTCCTCCCAAATCCCTCTTAATCTTTCCCTTTCCCATCCTAAATGGTCCATCCCTATAAAATTTATCCAAATGTGTATCAACTAGTTATGGATTATGTATCGGTAAATACCGTGCTTTGTAAACTATATACCGATGCTACTAGAGATGTGTATTGGATCACTGGATGACTAATTTGTTAAGTATATATTAGTTAGCTATAGATTGTATATGGATGAATACCATGTTCTCAAAATTGTATATCAAGACGATTGAAAGTATGGTCATTGAATAATGAATTTGTCAAGTGTGTATTAGTCAACTATAGATTGTGTGTTAGTTGATACCATATTCTAAAGATTATGTATCAATTTATTTGAAGATATTTATAGATTATTCGGATAGATCACTTGAGGAGAAAAAAGAAGAGAAGAAGAGATATTCATGAAGAGGAGAAAGATGAGGAATATAGGAGCTATAAGACAGATGAATGGACTCATGCTTTTTTTGAAAATAATGAAGATAGGAGGGACTCCATTAGTAGGAGTCTCTTTCCACCTTGCCCCTTTGATTATTGTTAGGAGCAGCAATTAATAACATGCCATAAATTATCTAATTCAAAATTTAATTTTGAATTTTGAATTCAAATTATTGTTATAATCCTTTCCTTATTTTCTCCTATCTTTTCTCTATACAAAATTCAAATTCAAATTTTGAATTTGAATTATTACTGAAATTGTTGCTGAAATATTTTTCTTATTTTCACATGTAAATTCAAATTCAAATTCAAATTTTGAATTTGAATTGTTGCTGAAATTATGATTGTAATCCTTTCCTTATCTTTATATGTACATACTATATAAATTGAATACATACTCAAAGAAATCTCAAAAAATCAAGTGAGATTTTTAGCCATCATGGTATCAGAGCCATAACTTGACATCACTGTCTTCCTTGTTCAAACTCAGCCTTTTTTTCATATCAAAATTTCTATCTCAACAATGTCAGCAACATCACATTCTTCATCCAATGTCAAATCCTCTCCTACTACCTCCCTTGTCATCTCCAATATCTCAAATTTAATCCAAATCAAGCTTGATAGCGATAAATATATCCTTTGAAAGTCTCTCTTTGAACCAATTCTATGGGGACATAAGCTCATGCCCTTCATTGATGGCTCACTTCCACCACCATCCTCAATGCATCCAACCTATGCTTCATGGTATGAACATGATCAGATGCTCCTTTCTTGGACAATGCTACACTATCAGAATCGGCTCTTTCTTACATAGTTAGAGTCACCTCGACTAAGCAAGCTTGGGATGCTCTCTCTCGTTGCTTTACATCCCTTGCTTTTGATATCATGACTATAAAATGGCAACTTCATCATATTAAGAAGGGTCATTCTCTGTGCAAGATTATCTTTAGCAATTCAAAGTTCTTACCGATAAGTTAGATGTGTGTGGATCACTAGTAAGTGATAATGATTACTTATCTGCATCCTAGATGGACTTCCTCTATCTTATCATTCATTCTCTTCTTCAATTCAAATTTATGCTCAGACATGTCTTCTTTCTCTTGAAGAACTCTATATTTATTAATCTGTGAGGAAATTAGTCTCGTAGAAGAGGTCTCCATGCAATCTACAATTGCATTTATTGCCTTGATACCTACTAAAGTATTCAATCCAGGCCATGATTTATCTTATCGTGGGTATAAACGACATCATAACAGTGGCTGACGACCCAATCACCTCTTAAGTGAAGGCATCCTGCCATCTTTCAATGAGCATATTCACTAATTTCTTCATATGATCGCTTTTCATAGTCTACTCGACCAACCTGTGAAATCTACAATAAGATTGGATATGTTGCCATTGATTATCATTATTGTACGAATTATGCATATCAGGGTTGCCATCCTCTAAAAAAACTTGCAGCTATGACCGTCGTTCTTGTTAGATGTATGCCCTAGAAGTCAATCTTGATTGATGCATATATTTCTCTAGGATATATTTTTGTACTTGTCGGATAGTTTTTATTATCAATCATATTGTATGTGTCCATGATTTGTCCTAGAAATTAACAAAGATGATTTTATATTATTCTCAAAGTGTTGAGAATTTGAGACATATATCATTTGTGGTTAATTTTAAATACTCTCAATCGTAATATCGTTATAAAGGATAGTGATCAATTCATTAAAGATCGATGTACAGATCACCTTTCTTTTGGACAAATGGGTCTCGAATCTATAGTGTGGAGATACTAGGGTGAGAGTGTAGGTGATTGTTAGAGAATCACTTGCACCGAGCATGATCAATATGAGAAACTACTTGGATGTCTACTCACTCATCAGTAATTTTTTCGATACTATAGTAGTGTGACTGGTCCTTTGATCTGTGGTGTGTTGGCTATTCGCAGCGAGGCTACTTAGTTTGACTGTACGTTCTCTTGATCCGTAGTCATTCGGATCCTAGCTGTATATGTTGGCTATTGTAAGTTCAGATTCACTGTTTGAAGTATGATATATCTAGATGAAATCTATCAATCTTGATAGAAAAGGAGTAGTCCTATGTGATTCGCAAGTCTGAGTTTAGGAAGTCTCTGGCCAGAGCAAGTATGAATACTGAAAAAAATTTCACGAAATTCACAGATGAACTCAAGTCTAGCTATTCTGACATATAACTGAGGATGGATTTTGACGAGTTCTTCATGATCTCAATCTAGTCGGGACTCACGATAGAGGGATTGTATCATACGGTAACTGCACCTAGGGGTTCATTTTTTATTCTTTTGGATTGTCATTATATGTTGCTAGACGTCACTGGTAAATCATGAGAATTCACTAAGATTATTTTCAGATCAACAATCCTTATTGAGTTGAGTTAGAATCGTTCTAGTCCATCGAAAGGAGTTTCGATGATATTGTGATGGAGATCATAGTATATCTCACTACTAGATAGAATAGAACTGGAGGGGTCACACACAAAACGAGCATGACTTGATCAATGGTTTGGATCATATTCAAATTATCAATTAGATTAATAGTTTAATTTAAAATTGTTAATTTATAAGTGTTATAGTTTTGGCAGCTGCTAATTATTAGTGTAGGGACTTAATTGCAAGTGTTGTGATTTAATTAGGATTGATTAAATTATGGATCAAGTTCTAATTAATTTAAATCATATTTAATTTAATTAGACTTGATTTAATTTAATACTAATTAGATTCAATCATCCAAATCAGATTTGATTTCAATCCTAATTGGATCAGTTTTGACAGTCTTTCGAATTCGATTCGATTCGACATGATTTGAACCCGATTGGGACTAAATTAGAATCAGATTAAATCTATCCCTTAAAGTCCACTTTTACTGAGCTTCTCTCTCCAGATCTCACATATAAAGGGAGAGGACGTGTGTCCCTTATTTCTTACGTGCGTGAGAAGAGAAGGGGTGCCAATAGTTGGCACACCACCTTATCTGAGATTCTCTCTCCCTTTTGACTCATCCTTCCTTTAAATTTGATTCAGATAAGGAATAGGATCATATCCTAATCTAGAAGGGGCATTGAGGCTTTTGTATTATGCAACAAATAAAGAAATGAAAGGAGGAATATTGGTGTGCGCTAATATTCTGATGTGTGATCTCTTCTTGCCGCTACATCCTTTCACAATGCCATCCCTCTTTCCATGTAAGGATCGATTCTAATCAAATTCAAATTTGATTTGAATTAGACCATATCTGATCCCATCTATTTTGGGAGGTAGAAAATATTTTGTGCAAAAAAAAATTATGAAAGAGGAGAGTGTGCGTGCGTGAGAGAGGGTGGTGGTGTTTTTTGCTGCATGACACCTTCACAACGCCCTTATTTCTCTCTCTTTTCACCTCCACACCCCATGATCTGATAAGATCAGATCTAAAAGAGAGATTTTAGAGAAAGGAAGAGAAAAAGAAAGATTCTTCTTCTTTTCTTAGTGGTCTGGTTCAGATCCTGTCAGATTTGCGTGAAAGAGTTCGCGCAGCCTTCATTTTCTTCAAATTCTAGAAGAAGATTCAGATCTAAAGTTGAGGAGCGAGGCCTGCAAAGTACTAACACATCGGTGGTCTCGATGCTTCGATCAGGCATCTTCGTGTGGATACCAGCAGAGGTCGGGTGCTTGTGCGGTTACGACTCGAACCCTGGACATCCACAGGATCTGAAGGTATGGAGATTAGATCTCTAATTTTTCTTCTAATACATTTTGTGTTTGTTTTTAGATTTTAAAGTATGGTGGCATATTCATATGAAGATCCAGCGAGTGGATTTCAGATATGATCTAGTGCATGAATTTAAATTAAAAATATTTTAAATTAATTTACTTTTGCTGCATACATAAATCTGTTTTATGTTAAAATTTTTTTGAACTATACACATGAAACTACCGCACTTTCTAACAATGGTATCAGAGTCAGATTCTGATACGAACATAAAACCCCTTAGATTTGAAATCTGATTTGCAGAAATTAGATCAGAAGATTAGTTAGATGCTAGACATTGTTCTGAAATAAAGTTGTCCTGGTATAACCCTGTTATGCTGAGAGATTGTCTTAAAACGACGTAAAACATTAATTAATAGTAGATCTAAAATTTTTGCATATTGTAATGTGATTACAAGATTGTTTCGAATATGAAATTATTTCAGATCTAAAATAAATCATGAGTAATTCAGATCTGAAATTAGTTTCAGATCTGAATACGTTAATTAGGATTTAATTTGGATCTAATATGGTTGCTGAAGTTATTTCATATATGCGATATATGCTTGCATGCATAGATTTAAATTATTGTTTATATGTCTGATATGCGAAAGATAATTAGATCTAAATTTTAATTAATTACATATGTGATATGTTAGATTAATATCTTAATAGCTTAGTAATCGAATTGAGATAATCACCATGGCCATCCGGTCATAAGAGGAAGAAGGGATTAAAGTCCCTCTCTTGCCGACGGGTTCTCTTATAATGTGTAGGGATGTCGATTGTGATATTTTCTATGAAAATGAACAGTGAACAAAAAATTATATGTGATACATATTTTAGATTTAGATCTGTTTATGCATATATTAAGACATGTATTTTAAGATCAGTAAATGATACATATGATATATAGTTTTTGACACATGATCTAAAACTTAATTTTTGTAAAATCTTTGATTCAAAATTTTAGATTTTGTTTGTATGAAACTATGAAACCGTGACTAGCACACCTGTGGAGTCGACTCGATTCTTGTTCGGATCGACTTGAGTGCTTGGCGAGTGGACTTATTTTTGTTGGAGTCAACTTGAGACCCTGACGGGTCGGCTCGTTTACAGATGAGCCGACTCAATAGTACAGGATAAATCTATAGATTTCTACTTGTCTTAGTGTTGAGTCATCTCACTGTGATGAGTCGACTCAGGTACCAAGATGAGTCGACTCGATTTTGCAGACAATAAAAATCGTATGAGATACAATACAAATAGTTTAGATCAGAAATTATTTCGATATCTAAACTAAAATCCATGTTCATAATGCACTTAATTGAGAGTTAAGATTTAAAATTAAAATTTAAATTATGAATTTAAGATCTAAATTTAATACATAAAACATGAATTTTGGTATGAGTTGAACAAATTAGGTCTAGAGACTAAACTACAACTAGAGTCATTGATTAGATCTGGCTTGAACCCTTTCTAATTTTGAGCAATTGATCGAACCTAACCAAAAGTTGGTTGGGATTAGGTCAAAGAGACTCAAAATTGAGTTTAGTTGTAGTTAGTCAAATTGATTCACATATGATGTGAATTGATTAAATCAAAATCGAATTTGGCTCAATGGTACAAGCCTGGGACTATAGATTAACCTGATTGATTCTAATCAACTAATTTAGTATCTAAGGCAAGTCTTAGATGGTAGTTCTTTAATTGATTCTATTATCTGATTTAGTCAATTCATTGGTGTTTACGAAAAGCAACAGATAGACCCCCACTTCTTTATTTATCTGGTCATTTTGGAAGTTATGTTTTGTATTAGGTTACTTGTTGACTCGAATTCACCCATGTCGACTAGGTTGGTCAGATATGAGATGATGTGCTGACCTAAATCAAATTAGTCATCTACATCAGATGTATGTGACTATTAAAAGAGATCCAAACCTAAATCTCCTCACAAAATATTAAGTCTACCACCGTTATAGAGATGCGAGTGCCTTTTCCGACGTTAATCGTTCTTGGCTGGTTACAGTGATTTGGTTGCATCGGGAAGGCACAACCACTCTATTGGCATTAGATGCTTCGAGATAAAGATGAGGTTGGACTCAATAACTATTAGGTGAGGGATCCAATAATGGCTTTGTGTTTGCTGGTGAACTGTAAGTCGAACTTAACTAAGAAATGTACCAATAACTGTTAGGTGAGGTCACAGGACTTAGAGATCAAGTCACTGTAATATGTTTGGAGAAGCATTTAAATAAAGAGTTATCCATGCATTGATATACGTGTCATCAATAATTATTAGATGAGGTGTCGTACATCAATGGGACCACAGCACCCACTAAAACCACTTGTCGCATTAAAATTTCGTTTCTCCATCCGAGGAGTGTGAGAGACTCAAAAAATTAGTGGGAGCCTTTGTTTGTTTTTAAAGTCCTTAGAGTAAATTTTATAAGTACAATCATCTAATTAAATCTTTACTCTCTGTGATTTATTATGTCAGCTTCCAACCCTCTAGCTTGAATCCTACGTATCAACTACTTAACCAAATCAATTACATATCCTAGCTTAGAAATCAAAGAATAGTTCTTGGTCTTTAAAAATTAAGCCATGTTCTTGATCAGGTTAATCCAATTCCATCAGCTTGTCTAATCCATAGTCAACGAGCTATACTTGATAAATGGTTGGACATTGATAATTAAATTTGGTGCTATAAATTGGAGTCCAAGGTTGATGAACTCCAATGTGTGCATAAGGACATGTAGATTGCTAATGACATGCTGATTCATCTACAACAGTTATGAGGTGATCAGAATCGCACAGCGCATGAGATGTATGATGGACAATTTATCCATGCTCACTATTTGACAATAATCAAGGATATTGAAGAGCTTAAGAAGCTCAACGTGACTACGCACAAAGAATTGCTAGTGGATTTGATCCTGCAATCTCTGATTCATATGGATAGTTTGTGAAACTATCATATGAATAAATAATATAGCATGTTAACTAAATTTATCAATATGTTAGTAATTAAAGAGATCTTGAAAAGTTCAAAAATACATACTTAGAAAGCCTAAAGAGACATAGACATACCTTTGAAAGATATGTCGAGTTGCTCAAAATTAATCTTACGATTTTTTCTTCTTCCAATTGAGTATTAGACTCTAGTACATATAACGCAGTTCAATATAGGATCTAAGAAAAGAAAGAGAGCTGATAGAAGGTGAAGTGACTCTTTTGAGTTGACAAAGAGGTAAAAGTTGTACTGTGACCGTGGGCACCTAACCTCAGTGATTATCGTTTGAATTTAGTTCTCTAATATTTGTATTGTGATGCATATGTGAACTTATTTGAGCAAACAGTGAATGCCATTAGGTCTAAGAGATTCAAAAATCAGATAAACTCGAAGTATATAGGTGGTTCTTTGGCTAGATTATATAAAAGAAGAAATGATTTATCGACTGAAGAAATATGAGCTTTTGGGCTCATTGACTGTTGAGTCATATCTAGTCTGTGAATCATCTTTTTGAAAATTAATGATCATACTATCCTTTGTGGAACAAAGGGATAAGACCGCTGAGATACTTATCCTAGTACACATTTGATGTGTGCGGCCCATTTGATGAGCCAGACGAAGGAGGTTATCTCTACTTCATTATCTTTACCGATGATCAGTCATGGTATAAATCTTTGAAAGGTTCAAAAAATTTAGATGTGAAATAAAAAAATAAATTAAAAAAACTTTGAAGGTACTTCGATCAGATCGATGACGCAATACCAAATAGAGAATTTCACGGTTATCTGAAGAAAATGGCATAGTTTCATAATGAAATCCTTCTAGTATACCTCAGCTAAATGGGATATCAGTGAGGAGGAATCGCACTATATGAGATATGGTCCGGTCCATTATGAACTTCATTGATTTAACTTTTATTTCTTTAGGGACAAGCTTTAACTTCTGAAATTAAAATTAGATTCTCTCTAAAATTGATTCCACTATACCATATGAGAAATGATATGACGGACAAGTTAGAGGATAGGTATATGAGAGCTCATTTATGAAATATCCTAAAAAGTTTGGGATACCATTTTCTCTTTCCAATGGTTCACAATGTACTTATGAGCAATCATGCTATTTTTTTGGAAATAGTGGGAGGATGAACTCAAAGAGAGAGTCTCTAAAGGACAATGAGTCATAGAATTTGTAGAACTTTTTTATGATGAGCTAGTATATATAGTACCTCCTCCACCTCGTAGATCTAGTAGGATATCCCATCCTTCTGAAAGGTATTTGATATTCTTACACATTAAGAAAAAGTATTTCTCAAAAGGGATTGGAAACATGAAGATGATCCCAAAAACCTACAACGAGGCAATATTGGACATCGACATCGAGAAATGGATGTGTAAATAGTCCTACTGAATGGATATCTTAGGAAGATATCCATATGTAATGGCCTGTGAATTTCACTTTCAGTGATAGAGATCACACTAGATCCATTAATGGATTTAAGTAAAAATCTTGGAGTTAGAATAGTTGTTATCAAATTATTTAATTTTATCAAAAATGAGAAGGAATCATGTGTTTATATGAAGGTAAGTGGGAAGGTCCCATACTAACATCGATTATGATGTAGTTGTATATAAAATTTTCATCAAAGACCTAGTGCAAATGTCCTATATTCTAGAAATAAAGGTTCATAGAGATAGATTTTAAAAGATATTTGATTTTTCACAGTCAAGTATATAGATGAGGTGCTGAAAGGGTTTAGCATAGAAATCTTCAAGAAGGATCTGTTATCCTCTTGGACATAGGTGTATGCCGTGCTATATACTCGATTTCATATATCTTACTGTGAGAGTCACGAGCAGATATTTATCGAATCCAGACTGAGAGCACTGGATTATTGTGAAAATATCCCTAAATACTTGAGAAGTACTAAAATTTATTTTGATCTTCAGAGAAAGGTTAGAGCTAAAAATGAGAGGATATACTGATGGTAGAATGTCTACATCAATATGTATTCTTGAGTTATATTGAATCGGTATGTTGGAAGGATTCCCAGCAATTGATCAATGAAAGCTAAATATGCTGTAGATGTACAAGATGCATTTTAGTTCTTATAATAGTTGTAGAACTGAATGTCATGCGATCAGATGCCATGACACTATACTGTAAAGATAATGGCCCATAGCCCTTACTAAGGAGATAAGGTCTAACCAGAAATCTAAACATATAGAACAAGGATATACACGATTGCCTCATGTAGAAATACATAGAGGTACAGAGAGTTGACTCTACAAAGGATGTGGTAGGCCCAAGTCACTTAGCCAGCTAAAAATCAAAGTCTGTCTTCAGAAGATGGAGCTCAGGTATATAGTAGATTGGCTTTAGTGCAAGTGAAAGTTTGTTAAATGTGTACCCTAGAAGTCAATCTTAGCTGATGCATATATTTCTCTAGGATATATTTTTATACTTGTCGGTCAGTTTTTATTATCAATCACGTTGTATGTGTCCATGATTTGCCCTAAAATTAACAAAGATGATTTTGTATATTCTTAAGGTGTTGAAAATTTGAGACATATATCATTAGTGATTAATTTCTAAATGCTCTCGATCATAGGATCGTCATGGAGGACCGTGACAATCCATTTAAGGTCGGTGCATGGATCATCTCCCTTTTAGGCAGATGGATTTCAAGTCTGCAGTATGGAGATGTTGGGGTGAGAGTGCAGGTAATTATTAGAGAACAACTTGCACTGAGCGTGACCAACATGAAAACTACTTGGATGTCTACTCACTCATCAATAATTTTTCGATGTTACAGTGATGTGACTAGTCTTTTGACTTGCGGTCTATTGGCTATTCGTAGTAAGGCTACTTAGTTTGACTGCACGTTCCTTTGGTCTTTAGCCATTCGGATCCTTGCTATGTATGTTGGTTATTGTAGGTTCAAGTTTGTTGTTTGGAGTAGGATACATTTAGATAAAATCTATCGATCTTGATAGAAAGGAGTAGTCCTATGCGATTGGCAAGACTGAGGTCAGAAAGTCTGACTAGAGCAAGTGTGAATACTGAAAAAGAGTTTTCATAAGATTTATAGATGAACTCGAATCGAGCTAATCTGACATATGACTGACGATGAAATTTGATGAGTTCTCCATGACCTCCATCTAGTCGGGACTCACGATAGAGAGATTGTATCATATGGTAATTGCACCTAGGGATTCATTTTTCTATTTTGTTGGATTACCACTATATGCTGCTAGATGTCACTAATGGATCATGAGAACTCATTAGGATTATTTTCAGATCAATGATCCTTGTTAAGGTGAGTTGAAATCGTTCCAGCCCATTGAAAGGAGTTTCGATGATACTGTGATGAAAATCATAGTATGTCTCACTACCAGATAGAATAGAACCTGAGAGATCACACACAAAAGAGCATGACCTAATTAATAGTTTGGATCATATTC
>KE505062.1:329537-346488 GCA_000441515.1 Elaeis oleifera | reverse complement strand
ATCATATATTATTAAATATTATTACTAATTATTTAATTTTACAACATAATATCGATAATTATAATTAATTATTAAATTATCTTCTGCTTCTCTAATTTTATTTACTATTTTAATTAGATATTTGTCTAATATTAATTAATATTTAAATTAAATTAAATTAATTAGTTGTGTATAATTAATATATATAATTAATTTATTAATAACTAATTTATTAAATTATTTATTAAATTGAATTGAATTAAATTAAATATTTATATAATTATAGATTATAATAATTATAAGTTTATATATTGTTTACTTAGTATATGTTCGAAAATAGAAGCTAAAAAGAGAGAAGAGGGAGAGGGACTTCGAGAGAATTGGACACACCAATGTGGTGGTGTCCTATGATATTTATACTAATTGCAGAGATTAATACATAGGCAATTTAGCCATAAATCCCTCCACAAATTACTGATTAATACATAGGCAATTTAGCCATGAATTCCTCTACAAATCACTCACTAGGATTCCTAATAATTAGAAAACTTTTCATAACTATATTTCTAATTAGACTAAGATTTCTTAACAAATCTATCAATCAAATCCTAATTAGACTAGGATTCCTTAATACTCCCTCTCAAGCTGGAGCATAAATATTATAAGTTTCCAGCTTGTTACCAATATATTTAACCCGAGAGCCACCTAAAGACTTAGTTAGCAGAATGATCAACTTCACACTTTTTTAGTCCAAACTCCATAACCACATCACTGAAATGCCCAAATCAGGCCTTTGGAGATTGCTTGAGGCCATACAAGGACTTCTTCAATATGCAAACTAACCCTGACTTTCCCTAAGCATCAAACTCAGGAGGTTGCTCCATATACACCTCCTGAAGATCGCCATGAAAAAAGCATTCTTGATATCTAATTGGTGCAAAGGCCAATGAAACGTAGCAGCAAGAGAAATAAAAACTCGGACAGAGGTTATCTTGGCAATAGGAGAAAAAGTCTCAGAATAGTTCTGACTATATACCTGTATCCCTTTGCCACTAACTGAGCTTTCAGCCTATCAATAGAACCATCAGGATGTACTTTCACAGTGTAAATCCATCGGCACCCAACAGCAAACTTATCTAGAGGCAACTGTATAAGCTCTCAAGTATCATTTTTCTGCAAAGCATTCATCTCTTCCTCCATAGCACTTTTCCAATCAGGATGAGAAAGGGCTTCTGAAATAGACTTAGGAAGAGACACAGTAGACAAAGAAGAAAAAAATGCAAAATAGGAAGGGGATAAACGGTCATAGGGAATAAACTGAGAAATAGGATGCATAGTACAGTTCTTTTTATCTTTTCGATGAGCAATAGATAGATCCAAGTCACAAAGAGTAGAGGAACTAGGTATCAGATCTAAAGATTGTGGAGAGGCGGTTGACGGAGCATCTGAATCAGAGGGTTGATGAAGCACTTGACGGGGCCTACAAGTGTAAACTTGCAAGTCAGGACAAGACAAACTACTTGAAGAACTCAGAGGCAAGGGTTAGGTGAAATAACATGACTAGATGATGGTAAACACAATTTCAAATTTGAAGGATTATGTTTTTCTGTATAATATGGAGTAGACTCAAAGAATGTGACATCAACACAAACAAAGAAACGATTCGAAGAGGGATAATAACACCAATACCCTTTATGAGTACGAGAATAATCAAGAAAATACATTTGAATGACCTAGGATCCAATTTATCATGACTTGGATTATGGTTATGAACAAAGGCTGTACAATCAAAGATCTGAGGAGGCAAGGAAAAAGGCTGAGAAGAAAGAACATTATAACGTACCTTGCCATTGAGAATAGAGGATGGCATACGATTGATAAGATGGCAAGCGGTAAGAACTGCATCACTCCAAAATGGTTTAGGAACATTCATCTGAAGCATCAATGTACTGACAGTTTTCATTATGTGTCTATTTTTCTTTCGGCCATACCATTTTGTTGTGGTGTATTGGTACATGAAGATTTATGGATCATTTCAGATTCTCACACGAACGTTTTGTATTCATCAGAAAAATACTCCTATGCATTATCACTTCGAAGAATATTAACAGAAGTATTAAATTGAGTACGAATTTCAGCATAAAAATCATAGAATATGGGAAATAACTCAGAACATTCCTTCATTAGATAAATCCAAGTCATTCGAGAATGATCGTTAATAAAAGTTACAAAATAACGAAACCCTAACTTGGAAGTAACACAATTTGGACCCCAGACATCTGAATGCACTAACAAAAAAGGACGATTGACACACTTTTCTACTCTGGGAGCATAAGAACACGGTGATGCTTCCAAGTTGACATGACTGACATTCTAAAGTAGATAAATGACTCAAGTATGGAATTGATTGTTCAATTTTTGTAAGGGTGACCCAAACGGCAGTGAATTTCAAAAGGAGTGGCTGTGGTTGAGCAAGCAACACTAGATGGTAGTGGTTGAAAGTAATAAAGTCCCCTTGATTCATGCCCTCTGCCAATCGTCTTGTCTTCAAATCTTGGATAACAACAGAGTCAGGAAGAAAAGAACTGAGCAATTCAAGTGTTTGGTTAATTTACTAACAGATATCAAGTTGAATGGAGAATTAGGGATATATAAAGCAGATGGTAAGGAAAAGGAGTGGCTAGGACTAACTGTGCTAATCCCACTCACAGGTGCAGTGGATCCATTAGCGAGAGTAACATGATGAGCGTGAAGAGAATTATTATGGAATGGAAGTAAAAGACTAGATGTACCTGTGATATGATCAGTGCTGCAGAGTCTATTAACCAAGGAGTGGGAGCAGAGGATCGAGAAGGAAGTAAATAGTGGATTTACCTAATTGAGCAAAGGAAGCAGTTGGTTTCGATGTAAGAGGAATAGATGCATGTTGAGCATTCTAATACTGAAGAAACTTAGCATAATCTTTTCGAGACATTGTCACCATTTTTTGAGCACTAGAAACTGAAATTGAGCTAGTAGAGCAACCGTAGAGAAGTCAGCCACTGCTTTGTTTGCCACTCTTGGCCTCAGCTGAGGATTCAACTTGTAACACTGATCCCTCATATGACCGCATCTACCGCAGTAATTACACTTGAGGGTTCCCTTTCCTCCTTTTCCACCTTTGTTCCTCTTAAAATTAACCATAGAAACAAGAGCTGATTGATCAGAGACTGGATCACTGGCCACATTTTTTCTGGAAGATGCATGTAGGACTCTTGAGTAGGCCTCAACAAAGGATGGAAGTTCAGACCCTCCAACATTTGTGCCTTTACAGGTTCAAACTCTGATGGCAAGTCTGCTAAGAATTTAAGGACTACCATTTGTTCTCTCTGCTTTTGCATCTTTCGGACATCCGCTGAAATGGGCTGAATCACATTCAACTCTTCATAGATCCGCTTCAACTGAGCAAAGTATTCAGTGACTGTCTTGTCTCCTTTCTGTAGCTGAAAATACTTCATTGACAAATCATACATCCGAGTCAAATCACTAGCATATAATAATTTAACATAATCCTAAATCTCCTTACAAGTGTCTATATGTGTACACATATCAGCAATATTCGGTTCCATTGAGTTCTATAAAAGAGACACCAATTGAGCATCTTCCTGAATTCACATATCAAGTTTAGTTTAATCAGTGGGAGGATGTTCGGCCAAGTATTTGTGCTTATCTTGGGCGGTTAGATAAACCTTAATTGCCTTCGACCATTGAAGATAATTCTAACCATTCAACTTCCGAGTTGTGATTTGAGGTGGTAGCATGGTCGAAACTATCGATTTGTTGTTTGTAGGCTCTCCCATGGATGATAGATTTTAGGTAAAGAATAGAAGTTTCACACACTGATTTGGGTATGAATATAAGCAAAAATCAGATCCCAGCAACACCTCCAAGCATCGTGGATGAACAGCACCTTGTCGGATGAACAGTAGCCGAACATTGTAAATGAGAAAAAATCACTGTACAACCCACCACCAACACGTGAGGGTGCGTGAGTCGGAGGCCGGCGATGGCTCCTGAGGCTAGGTGGTTGGCGGCTCAACAGGGTTTGGTTTCTATTAGGGTTGGAAAACCAGCTCTGATACCATGGTAGAAACTAGAGGCTAAAGAGAGAGAAGAGGGAGAGTGAATTTGGGAGAATTGGACGCACCAATGTGGTGGTGTCCTATGATATTTATACTAATTGCAGAGATTAATACATAGACAATTTAGCCATAAATCCCTCCACAAATCACTCACTAGGATTCCTAATAATTAAAAACTTCCATAACTATATTTCTAATTAGACTAGGATTCCTTAACAAAGCTGTCAATCAAATCCTAATTAGACTAGGATTCCTTAACAGTATAAATAAGTGTTATCAATTAATAATAGTAATATTTTATCAAATGGTGGTTTAGTAAAAATGTTATATAAATATCATTCATCATCCCTTTCATTCCTCCTATACCAAACAGAGGAGGGAATCATTCTATCCATCCTTCCATGTTTCACCAAACATATGAAAGGATGGATAGATCTTCCATCCATCCTCTCCCTCGTCTATCCTTCCTCCATCCATCCCTCCTTCAATCCATCCTTCGTACCAAATAGAGGGTAACTATGTAATGCTGATTCTTTTGAAACACTTATTTCTCAGCTTCTCTAATTATCATGACTTCAGTTTGCTTCTATTACTAGTCATGGGCAAAAGCTTGAATCAAATTTGTTGACAAATATTGATGCATATGACAACTCAGAAAGTGAGTATATGCTGTGTTAATTGATCCATAGCTGTTACTTGGATCCACTAAATAATGAGCTATAGTTAAATGGATTTTTGCAGCTTTACTGTGTTGTTGCAATACCCAGCTTTACTTTGGTTGCTCGATGATGCAGAGCTTATTATGGATATTGTTTTGCACGACAGGTGCTGGAGCAAGGCCTGGCAAAGTTGTTGGGTCTTTGTTGCATTACAATAACTGCACAACCTCAGGTCCTGAGCTGTATGAACAGCGACGGGCTACAAGAAATCCTGCCATCCCCACACAATATGCATCTTCATATCCCCGAAGGAATCCAAGCTGCAAGAGTGAAAGAGAAGACGAGGGAATTGAAGGAGCCAAGGCTGTGCAGCCTAAGCCTTATGTTGCGAGTAAAGTGGCTGCAGCACATGCTGGTCCTAGTAGTCATTGGTAATTGGTTCCACGATAGATTTGCAATTGTTTCACATGTTCTGACATCAACTCCGTGGAGATCTCAGCTAGTTTGGTTGTTACTAGATTCAATAATGCTTGTGCATTGTCAACTGTACAGACTTACTGTTGAGAGATGAACTTTCATTTATTTTCACCAGTGTCAGACTGGGGAGGTGGGGTTTGAAAGGTTATGAAGGTAGTCTATCCATGATCGAAGCATTTGGCCTGGCCGAGATGGTTGTAATATAGCTTACTGACCTAACTGTTGCTGTGGTTCGGCAGATGTTGAATTTCAGAGTTTCGAAGGCAGTCTCAGCATTAAACAACAAGGTGGCTAGATTGGGTTATAAAGATATTATTCTAAAGTTTTTTTTTTTTTCCGAGTCAAGTGGTCTGGACACTACATTTGTTGTATTATCTTACATTCATGCTACCAGAAGCTGTTGTCACATTTTAAGCCTGTTGTAGTTAGCTTGTTACTTTTGACATTTGCCGCTAGTCACTTTCTTTACATTTGGAACAATTGAGAACCATAACACACTTCACTTGGACACTATTTTGTGGGCGACCTTGCAGTGCTTGAAGTACTTCCGGGCGTGCAATGCTTTAACAGATGAACCTCCAACAGAGAGAGGCAGCATATTCCATGTTTAGGGGTGGACGCAGCTGCGTTGTCAAGGATAACCCATGTGTGGGTGAGGAGAAATAGCTAAATAGCATTTTTAAGAGGTAGCAGTGAAGCAACTCTCTTTGAATCTGGGGATTCTGAAAGCCTTGTGCTCGGGTTAGGCTTGGGAACCTCTGCATCCATTTATCTGGTTGCTATATTCACCTAAAATGCTTTGCAGTATCTTGAACCATTGGGAAGGCTTTAAAGTTATGATTACATGTACAATGTGTATGTGCACCATGCGGATAATCCTCAACATATGTTTGAGCTATTTTGAGTCGTGTGCTGCAGCTCTCTAATGCGATCATGATTATGATAGATACAGTATTGGTGAATATGTGCAGCCAATGTGAGAAACAATTTTGATTCCATGATATTTTCTAAGTATTCAGCAGAAAAGTTTCATAGGTGGCACATGAAAGCTGCCCCTGATGATACATCAGGATTTGAGAAAGAGAAGCTTCATCAAGAAGCACTGCAATATGATACATCTGCAAGATATTCTTCAACACTTTAAAAGCTTGGAGTTCTTGGTCTTCAAGCCGGTAACAATGGTGGAATAGGGCAGTTGTTTGCTTGGGCTGGATTTGATCCTGTTGGAGTGGCTTCTGCATTACTTCTTTTTGAAAGTCCACCTAAATCTTCCTGTCTCTGCATAAATGGGCGAAAAAAGGGTAAATGGCCCCCGAGAGGCAGTGGGCTATCCAATGGAAGGTCTCATCACTATCTGTAACCCTTCATATCCTGATGAAAACAATTATGTGATCCCAGCTTACTCGGTGCGTGCATAAAAAAATTATCAACTTAGTATGCTGGCACTTTTAGAAGACTTATTAAACCCCGAATTTACTACCTAGGGACCAGGGACTTGCAATGAAACAGGTGCAACAGGCGACTACCTTTGGTCTGTGGTTGAAGGCCTCCAACAACGCCAGACTATAAATATTTCGGAAGCAACATAATTGAATAAATAAAACTTGAAAAGCTTCAAATATTTATTTCTTCAATTTTAAGTCTTCTAGCTAGGTCTGGCAATGGGTTGGATTGCATCAAGTCGGCAACAAATCAAACTTAGGCAATCCTCAACCATCACACTATCCTGTTAAAATATCAGTAGAAGAAGAGAAAATAAGGGGGAGAGAGAGAGAGGATTTTATTTCTCTGTTTCACAATATTGGATCATCTTAGGGGTTATATATATTAGTATACAGACTTCATACAAGAAAATAATAGAAGATGATGTAGAATTATGCTGATAAAGAAAATATCATATGATCCTTAAAATCATGTGATCTCTTAAAATGATGCTAACACCCCCTTCCCGCCCTCAAACTTAAGGTGATATTATAAGTGCCAACTTGAGTTTGAAAATCAGATCACAAATATACTCAGAAGCATGAATGTACTTAAAAATTGACATGACGAATTAGAAGCTGATGTGATAGATTAGGAGCCGATGTATATAGTGGCTTAGAAGCAGACACGGTGGTAAATCAGGAGTTGATGTGGCAACTCAAAAACTGAAGTGATAGATCAAGAGTTGAGGGAGCAGCATAGAGACTGATGTAGTAGATTAGGAGGTATTATAGAAACTCAGAGGCTGATGTAGCAGATCCAGAGTTGATGTAGTAACTTGGAAGTAGATATTGTAGACTATGTCAAGCTGATATGATCAGAATAGAATCTAATATGACAGAATAGGAGCTGATATAGTAGGTTAGAAACTGATATAGTAGATCAGGAGCTACTTAGCAGCTCAGAACCTAATATGCAAGATTGATGTGTCAAGTTAATGTGACGATATATAATTTGACATGATAGAATATAAGCTAATATAGTAGCTTAGAAACTGATATAGCAGATTAGGGAGCTACTGATGTGATAGAATAGAAGTAGATATTGTAGACTATGTTAAGCTGGTGTGATAGAATAGAGCATGATATGGTAGAATAAGAGCTGATATAGTGGGTCAGAAGTTGATGTGGCAGATCAGGAGCTAACTTAGCAGCTCAAAATCCAATATGGAAGATTGATGTGTCAAGTTAATGTGATGATATAGAATTTGATATGACAGAATAGGAGCTAATATAGCGGCTTAGGAACTGAAATAGCAGATCAGGGAGTTGCTGATGTGACAGAATAGAATCTGATATGGTAGAACAGGAGATGACATAGCAAGTCAGAAACTAATGTGGCAGATCAAGAGCTATTTAGTAGCTCAGAACCTAATATGACAGACTGATGTGTCAAATTAATATGATGATATAGAATTTGATGGGGTAGAATAGGAGCTAATATAGCAGCTCAGAAATTGATATAGCAAATCAAGAAGCTGGTGTAGCAAACTGATATGATCGGCAATACTACTATAGTTAACTAATATGGTAGATTGATATGTCCACTAATATAGCTGATTAACATGGTAAAGTGATGTATTTATCAATGTGTCTGGATGACATGATAGATTGATGAGTTTGCCAATATGGCTGATGGACATATTTGATAACATAGCAAATTGATATAGTTGACTAACATATTTGATGATATGGACTATTATGTTTTGTTAATGGCGGACATGCTTTTACATTACGATGATATAGCCAAATAGCTGACGTGGCATACTTTGCAGCTAGATAGATGATGATGTGGTAGGATGTCACAATTAATCAAGGATGATGTAGCTAAATGACGATCTTATTTATGCTAAGAAGACATGTCTATAATTATTATTGCTTTAGATGATGTAGCTATGAGAAGATACATAGAAGATGATGGTTATAGTAAGGGTCAGCACTTGGAGAGAAGGTTATAGAGTGAAACCTCATAGAAGAAGAGCAAGAGACCTCAAATAGGATCGTAAAGGAGCCAAAGATAGCAAGTGAAACTAGAGATGAAGAAACAGAGACCAAGCAATGATGAGGAGAGATAATTGAAGATCTGAAGCTAAGGAGAAAAGCAGTAAAGAGAAGCTATAGATCTATTGTGGGGGGTTTAGTTCCACATCGGTTATGAGTCAGGTATACTCTGCCTTATATGAGATAGGAGATATTCTCTCCCTCAAAAGGCGTCTTTTGGGCCAAAGCCCATGAGCCAAAGTCGTGAGTTAAAAAATCAAAAGATCATTGGATATTAATCTATCAAAAAATAGAAGATCTGCAGATCCATTGAAAAATAGAGGATTTATAGAGAAATAGAGATTGATAAGTCGGCAAAATGGATCTTTAGGATTTCTAAATATGGCAACGATGGCCACAACAAAGATGGAAGAGATGGTGATATCATATTAGGTGATTGGTGGCTTTATATTATGTTCAAATATCTGCAGAACAAGAGAAATATAAGAGAGAGAAAAAAAGACTTTATCATATTCGGTATATCTTAGGAGTTACATATAGTAGTATACATACTCCATACTAAGAAATAATATAAGCTGATATAGGATCATGCTAATAAAAAAAATATTATGAGCTAATATGGATTGTCTTATGATCCCTAAAATCATATATTCGTTTAAAATCATGTGATCCCTACAATCATGTGATCTTCTAAAATCATACTAACATCTCCATTAATAATTAGGTTAAGAAGTATAAGTTTATATCTAACCATTTATTTTATATAAATCCATATCTAACCTATTAACCTATTTATTAGTCTTCTTTCAATTAATTATATTGAAAAAAGGACCGAGATGAAGCAATCTAAGATCGGATTTTTCAACTATAACAAGAGAGAAGCTAATGTGGAGGAAAAAATATGATAAATCTTAAACGTAATCTGCAGTTTAGCTTTTGCTTCATTGCTCTTTTTATTTATCTCTTAACCATAACCATTAATTACATGATGCATCTAATCACTCAGTGTAAGCCTTAATTAGCTTATTTTCCACTTCCATATTGCTATTAATTGAATGATTTACAACTAGATGCTAAGGTTTCATCCAATCCGCATAAAAAAAGCTTCACGACACCTGTTCATCCCCCACTCAGAGCACCAAAGGGGCGTTATTGATGAGCTGGTACATGGGACCTGCCTATAACCCACGTGAACTCCACAATGAGGGCTTAAATCTAAACTCTACGTTCCATCCAACCTGACCAAATTATAATATGTTTGTACCTAAAATCTTTTTTTTTTCTTTTTCTAGTGGATTTCAACAAGCTGGCAAGCCGGAACAATAATTGACATCCTTATCGGTAGCCCGGAGGTTTTCTAGTGCGATGTTAAATTTGCTCATCACTCAAAAGCTAATATTTCAGATACATGAAATAATTTAAAAAAAACTCTTAAAGCATACATCAAAATAGTATAACAATTGTTTGATATTCTAACTTTTATTTTATTATTTAATATAGATATGGAGTTTTAGAGGATTTAGGGTTGTATACTTACGGCCACACCCCAGTAAAATCGGACCCTTTCTCACCCCGGTCTATAAACCATATTAGGAAGGCGAAGCCGGTCGTCTTCAACGAACTCTGCCGCTTGGTTGCCGAGAGCGTTGAGGAGGGTACGAAGGGCGTCTCTGTTTTCAGAGTTTTCTCCAGACGTCAAATATGGTATGCTCAAAACTATTTGTGCTCTTGTTTACTCGTTAACATAGAATCCTCCTGAGACATTCTATCGAACGGTTCTCTCTCTTATTTTTGTTTCAGCTCTTCTTCTCGTATTTCAAGGAGCTGGTGGGGAAGGAAGTGACCGTAGAGCTGAAGAACGACCTTGCCATACGAGGCATCCTCCATTCCGTGGATCAATACCTCAATATAAAGCTCGAGAACACTAGGGTTGTCGATCAAGATAAGTACCCCCACATGGTATTGTTCTGCCCCACCCCACTCCCAGTCCGCTTTCTTTTAATTATCTGTTTTAATCTTTTCTGATTCTCAGATTTACAAGTTTGCTTGCTTGTTGTTTAGGATTGTCGGGTGATCAAAAAGGTGCCAATTTGTTGTATCAAAAGAAAAAAGGTGCCAACTTGGTGCGGATAGAATTAGGGTTTGGGGTTATAGTTTAGATCTTCTGCTTGGAGTCTTTTAAATTTTGCAAAGAAACCTAACTTTACGATGTGAAAAGTAAGTGTCTCCGGATTTGCTTGGACAGCGGTAGAGAGATTAGTTTTTTGCTTTATGATTTTATGGGTTGTGATTTGGCTAGTCAAAACTCTGGACGGTTGTTCTTCGTGTTTCTTGCTTTTTTTTTTTTTTTTGGATAAGGGTGTTTCTTCCTTCAAGGATATTCGAGATGGTAGAATTGGTCTGTTTTTCATTAGGATTGATTGCTGTGGTGAAGATCAATGCTTATTCAAGGTGAGAGTTCCAGCAGATTGGCAAAGATGATCTAGGTTTGCATTAGGTTTTTGCAAATAGTAAAAGAAAGAAAAAGAAAAGGATACAAGAATATGGCTTTGAGTAAGCTAGGTCAGGATGTGATTAAAGGCTGAGAGGGAAGATGCAAATGGATGCTTGGTGAGGAGGATAAGATTATATAAAAGTTCTATGGGAGTATATGAAGAAACTGGTTTTAATGATCAGCTTAACTTTAATTTGATGCAAGTGATCGAAAAGGATTCAGAGGCTAATCTGAAATGGTTAGGATTTGGGTTACTGGTAATGTAGGGTTTGGAAGAGAAAATATTAGTAGTTGTAGTAGAATTTAGAATCGTTAATGTTATACATCTTTTTTTCAATCCTAATGCTCTTGATCTTTCTCCTTTTTGGGCAACTCTCTTACCAGCCAACTAGCAAAAACTAGGACCATTGGCATCACCTAAGTCAGGAATGATAGTAATTTGTAAAATCTTGCTTATTCCACTACGAAGCTTTCTTTTTGGGAATTAGAGTTGTTTTATCATATAAAAAGTAGAAATAGAAAAGAGGCATCAGGATTCTTGACAAACCACACATGTTGCTCTCCTTAGTTAGCCTTCTTCACATTTGCAATCTGGAGTTTGATAACAAAATAAAATATAAACAAATTGATTGATGGACATTAAAGTTAAATTCCATCCTTATTACTACATAAATGAGAACTGAAAATTTTCAGGTGCCTATTGCTGCACCGGTAAACATGAGGCAAGTGCTATGATCTCTCATACTTCTTGACAGAGAGCCTTTGGGATGGTCTAGCACTTGAAATCTGGAAGTGACCTGATCAGAAATTTACTTATGGATATCCTCATGAGAAACTTGGAACCCAGAGTTAGCAAATTACTGTTTTTCTGCATCTATGTTCCAAGTGAGAGAGAGCACAAAATTCCAGGAAGGAAGAGAAACAAGAAAAGGATAAGGCTGAGTTGGGATCAGTTAACATCTGCAATATCTTGGAGCACTTGGGAAGAGAGAAATCAAAGAATTTTCTCCGAAAGGAATGCAATTGGAAGGCTGTTTTGTAACAATGCATTATTTTTGATGAAAATTTGGAAGCTACTTGGAAATGCAAAGTACAACAATGCCTTAGATCTCATCTGGAATCTAGTTTCTGATCTCCTACTATTTCTTCTCAATCTCAGGATTGAATCAATGATTGGCAGAAGTAGTTGTTCCTTGTCCGTTTTGTCACTTCCTCTGTTTTCTTATTTCTTTTTCTCTCCTTTCTTCTGATTTTTTGTATCTCCTTCTCTTGTAATTCTCTTACCTTTCCTCTTCCTTAATAAATTTTGGTGGGTACTACCCTCCTTTACCCCTCAAAAATAAAATACTGCCTATGTATCCTGGAGTAAATAAATAATGTACATATAGGACAAACTATAGCAAGCCATAGTTTGTGTAGCTCCTCAAAGGAAGGAGTCCTGTACTATTTGGCTACAAATAGTTTCTTGTATGTGAGACTGGAGTTTACTGTCTTTATGAGTCTAATTTTTACATTATCACAAAAAATGGAGGAAAGAGAGGAAAAATGGAGCAAGGCCTTTTTTTTCTTATGTTTTCTCACTATAATCCACTAAACTTCCTCATTTAGTTATCTTATTCCTACTTTTCATACAGTTTTGATCTCTGATCTGTCTACAAGAAGACTGGTCATACTCTGCCTTTTCAATTACTTGGTATTTCAATAAAATTTGCTCACATAACTTTGTTTTGGCACGTGTTTTAGGTCCAATGAGCCTAGGTGGTAGCCTAAATACATCCGTACTGTACATGCATGCATATATGCAATGCATTATGTATGCACATATTTACATGCATTTTATTTGTACGTATATATGTAATGCATATATCTGCTCTGCATTATTAGGACTTCAAATGGGAGTTTCTTGAAAACAATGAGTACACTTCTGCATGATATCTGCTACAAAGCATCAAGGACCACAGCCCTAAGTTTAAACGCTAAGATACAAACTTAGCTAGGAAAGCTACTTTGCATGTTTGAATGCTGAAAATGTAGATGCTTCAACTCAGACCTATAGGTTAAATTTGTCTTGCTAGCTAACTGCACATAAACTATTGAAAAACTTATGTTCACCACATTTTCTTGAATGAGGGACATCTATGAAGGGAAAAAATATTCTCTTGAAATGAGGTGGAGTTTTAGTACTCTGGATAATTTATGGGATGAATTTTGTTAATTGGGTTATCAAAGTGACTTTGAAGGAAGGTGGTATGGGAAAATAATACCAAATGGTAAAAATTAGTGCCTTGGATTTTGAAATGATTGATACCTTTCTGACATTTGGAAAGAAATGCTTTTAGCTAGGAAGATTTTCTAAGAGGCTGATTTGTTTTTTCTAAAAAAAGAATAAACTATGGATTCAAAAACTGCCAAAATAGGATGTAATCCTTGATGCTGTACCATATTGATGTGAAACTGGCACTTATATGGGTGTTGGGATGCCAAAACTCTGTACTGATGTTTATTGGCCGTACTGGTGTATCCTGGGCCATATTGTTGCATAATGATGGTACCATACCGACCATACCAGTGGAAACTGATGATTTTCATTCTTTTGATGCTGTTAGTTTTAGCGCATACCATGGGTATCGATACCATGCCACTCTGATGGAATAATGATATGAGGTTCAGTCTTGGTATTCAAAACCTTGGAATAAAGCATAAATCTTTTCTTGTTAGAACAAAATTTTCCTCTATTTGCAATCTGGTAAAGAACATAAATTCCATGATGGATTAGTGTTGGGTGGGCTGGCTCCAATATATTGATGCCCCATGCCATCATACAACTCTCAATGAAGGAGAAATGTTGGTTTGGTGGGATGAAGTATTCTTGACATTGGTTTCAGTTCTGTTGTACTTATTGTTCAGAGCTTTTGCGGGTGTACTTGACTTATAAGGCCAAACCCAGGTAGATGGGATAGAACTTAGTAAAATTTATTCTTAAATGGCAATTATCACCACTTCCATACTAATCCTTTAAATGATCGATTGTTGCATTCATACTGTATAAGCTGCATTGTTTATTTGGGAACACATTGTCAAGGACCATATGATCCATTAAATATTTGCTTGATCATTATGGCTAACCTTTTTTTCTATGTAAATGAAGAGAGAACATAATCAATTTTGTCAGTAGCACATCAATGACATGTCTGACCATTGTGCTGGTCCTAAATTTTGTATGGATCGGTGCTATGTACCTTTACTGCTTTCAGTGTAGAGGTTTATTTTTATTTATTTTGGGTAATTGGCTCTTTCCGCCATTGGCTTCTTATCTTGCTGCCATCCGACCAGTTATAGACTGTCCTTCTATAAGTTAGCCTGTACTTTGCCCAGAATAGGAGATGCTGCAAAGTCAGAGCTACACTCTTACATCATGTTTTGTTCCATAACTTCCAACTATTGATGCTTTCTTTGACTATAACCACTGCGGTATTCTGAGCACTCTCCGTTGTATTTATATCATTTGATCCACAAGGCATATAGCTTTTTTTTTTAATAAATCATTAGAAAGGAATCTGTATTGCTGTCTTTTGCTTTGAATCATGGTTTCCTCATCCTTCATTGTCGAATGAATCATATGGAATGATGAATATGTACAATTGGATCATGTCTCAAGTCTTTGTAAGATTTAACCTTTTCTTTTACTAACGTAGCATAGATCATTGCGACTATGCTTTTGCACATCAATGCATTGCTTCTCATGCTTTATTTGTTAGTCAAAGTTACACAATTTCATATCGAGAAAACTGCTTCCCATGCTTTCATTATTTATCAAATTTTGAAGGCCTTATGCTATTTTGAAGTCTCCAGAATTTAAATATTTTCTGCTGTGCCTGTTATTTTGCAGTTATCGGTGAGAAACTGTTTTATCAGAGGATCTGTAGTGAGATATGTCCAGCTTCCTCCTGATGGAGTGGATATTGATATTCTTCATGATGCCACAAGGAGAGAAGCCCGTGGTAGTTGATAGTGTAGGCAGACTCGCCTGTTATATTCATGGCTCTTCACTAATGGCATGACAAAATTGTGTACTAAAGAAAATGTTGACTCCACTTAATGTTTCTATTTAAGTTATTTGATGCTTGTTATGAATTCTTGCACCAAGATACCTATGATATTTTTAACATCGATGTTTTCTTGCATTGTTCTTGGTCCTTGGGATTGTAGACATAAATTTGAAGTCTTCAATACCTAAAATACTCTATTGTCACTGCCTTCTTTTTTCCCATTTCTACAACCTGAGCATTTTTATCCGCATTTTCACTTGGGTGACATGAATCCACTTCATTTGATTAGTAAAATAGTAAGTCCATAGTCTGTTGTGCCGCTCTAGACCATCCTATATGGGGTATATTCTATGGATCTTGTACCAGCATGTTGTCTCATATCATATTGATATTCAATATGCTATTTTGTACCGTATCGAATCACATACTGATATTGTAATAGGATAATATAAGTATCGAATCACATACTGATATTGTAATAGGATAATATAAGTATGAGAATCGACATGGAGACAGCGGATCTTTAGTGAGTTGATGAATCTATAAATAGATTTTGATATATTGCGTCTGCTTTCTCAAATCAATCCTCCTTTGTCCTGAAGGACATCTAGCTAATATATCATGCTTGCTGACACATTTTATTCTGTTTTCTACCGCATTGCTACAGCCTCAACATTTTCATAAGCACTTCCGCTTTAGTCACGTGAATCTTCTTGTGAAGAGCAATGCTTGATGAACAATGTGCAGGTGAAGCCTGCCATGGAACAACTGATAGGTTTATGGAGATGGAACTAGACTCTGCGATTGTCATTGGGATAATAATCCTGGATGCTGCTCTGAGGATTTGGAGTGCCAAACGTTGCCATTTATGAAGCCAAAAGTTGTTGCAGGCTTGCATTGCAGTGCAGGTTTGCCTGACGCGCAGGGCAGATACCCTGGTTTCTGATGCAAAATATAAAGGGAAATGAAGCTTTAGGCAGATCACTAAAGAATAAATCCTAGCTTCTATATCTAATACGCTGGCCCAAAAAGGCCTGATATCAAATTAGGCCTGGCCCACTTGATCGGTCCAACAGCTTGGCTAGGCCCAAAAAGAAATAAAATTAAAAATAAATATGCGATGGAAGAAGAAGTCTCCTGATGGGAGCCTTCTTCCTCCCAATTTCATTGGAGGAGGCCAACGCCAAAAGAAATTTCGATGCCACCTCCGTTTATTTAAGGACCCCTGTCCTCTCTACCATCACACATTAGAGAATCCAAAGTTTGTTGGAGAGTTTTCTCTTCGCTTCTTCTCATAAGTCCATCACTATGCTCGTCGGAATTGCAGCTAAGCACCATCGGAAGTAAGGTAAATATCCCTTGATCCTTTAGCTAATCCTCCTTTCCAACCTTCTTAGCTCAAGGAGCTGGAATTCTAGCTGGCCAATTGCCAGATTTAGTTGAAAAAAGTGGTGCTCTGTTCCTTTGATGTTTCCTTTGATTTTTTTCGATCTTCTTTTTCCTTTTTCTGATTATCTTTGCGGTCAATCTTAGGGTAGGGAAACCTTAGCTATGCTACCATGGCCATAGCCCCCGCTAGCCATGGCCATTCCAGTTGGAGCTCTCCCCTATTTCCGTTTGACCACGTAACCGAGGGCTCTCCCCTATTTCCGTTTCACCACGTAACCGAGGGAAGAAAGGATGAAAAAAA
>KE505062.1:294049-319490 GCA_000441515.1 Elaeis oleifera | reverse complement strand
AAGGGAGAGAAGTAGAGAGTAAACTCTTTTTTTTTTTTTTTTTTTTTCTCCTTTCTCCTTCCTTCTCAGCGGAATAAGGGATTCCCTTCTATTCTCGGAATAGCGGGGCACCACCAACATGGCTACGGCCTGCGGTGGCTGAGGCCACGGTGGCGCAGTCAGCAATCATCATCCGGCGGTTGGCAGTGACTATTAGCACCAACAAAATTGAAAAGAGCAGCGGAAAAATAAGAGAGAACTAGAGATCGGTTTCCTCATTAAAAACTTGGCGACAACCGGCCGAAAACCATGATCCAACAACTAACGAAGAGAGAGAAGATGACTATTTAAGAGATGGAGGGGACCTTATCATGTTTATGGCGGTGCTTGGCTATAATTCTGGTGGAAACCATCGGGCGAAAACTCGCAAAATCCAGTGTGATTCCTTAAAGTTGGGGTCTCTGTCTCCAATGGGAAAGATAGAAACCCTTCTTTCCATTAAATAGAGCCGGACGGGGGTGGGGAATTTGACTCCCTCCTGTCAATTTTCGGCTTTGATTGGGAATCCGTCGGGGAAGAAAACTCCCACTGGGAGTCTTCTCTCAATTTTTTTCGTCTAATGCTTTAATATTCATGCAGGATGATTGGTTGGTTAAGTGGACCAAACCCAGTTGATTTCGGGTTCGTTTGGGCTGGGATATTGCACTACGGCTGCATGATTGATCTTCTAGGCTGAGCTGGGTGCTTGGAAGAGGTGGAGCAGCTGATCAAGATGCTGAAATTTGTGGGGTATGTTGGCTGTTGCTAGAACTCTCAGAAATTTGAGATTGTGGGGAGTGCTGCAGTGACTTTAGCAAGGTTGGAGCCCACTCGTGGGGCCGCAAGAGTACACCTGGCTGGTATCTATGTAGATGTGGATAGGTGGAGCGATGCATTCTTGTTAGGAGAGCAATGCAGAGTGGTAGGCTGAAGAAGATGCCGGATGTGGTGGAATTTTATGAATAATTGCATTGGTGGACTCGTGTCCGAGCGCTGATGCCAAGTCTATTTTCCAAACTATGATGATCATATTGCCTGCATCATTATTTGATTGGTCTGAAGTCATGGTCAAACTGTGGAGGAGCAAATTCTTGGGATGTTGGCTATTAAGATGGAAATTTGTGGTTAGAAGGCTTGATTTAATTATCTATGACAATAGGTTTATATATACTTCATATGAGATTACATCAAAAGGGTTGCTCATACATACAAAGAAAATCTGCATGAATATGTACAATCTCGGCATGAAGCATGCAATGAAATTTGATCAAGGAATGGAATATATCTTGATTGCATATCTAGCTATATCATAGTCGGTCATATCTGCCAAACACAGTTGCATGATTTGCCGAGATAATCAAGGAGTGATTGTCATCACATGGTGTTACATAGCCGGCCATATCTGTTGAATCTTTTTGCATGATTTTCCGAGAGAATCAAGGAGATTCTGATCACAAGAGATTGCATAATTTTCATCATTGGCAAGGGTGATTCTGCAAATTGTGGATCATCAGCATGATGCTGTGGAATTGTTAATGCTGTGCAACTCTACTACTTATGCAATCACAAGGGATTTGAGCAAAGGGATCAACAAAATGAAGAATGAGATGAAAAGAATAGATTATTCCCAGTACCATAGCCTTGGAGAATCATCTAAATTGAGATATTTGAAATTATGAACTCAGTAATGCCTTTGGCAGATAAATGCATCATACACTCATAACAGAGGCAGGCTATGACACAAAGCACTCAAATTTACAGCAACAGTACATCCAACAGGTGAACTTCTCCATTGCAGCTCCTGCTTGAGATTTGACCTGATGCATCATCACTTTAGTACTTGAGATTGGATAGAATCTTCGGCTTATCAGTCAATAAAAGAAGCATATTTGAACTGGCTGCATTTGAACTTATAGTCTGTAAGTAACTTCCATGCCGTGGCTATAACTGTAAACTTCTTGCAAAGAGTAGGTGGTTTTGACACCAGCTGCTTTACCTTAGTGCCAGGGCAGGCCAAGATATTACAGTGAGCCCACCTGTCCAAGTCTACTTTCTTCAATGGAAAAGAATATTTCTCTGGATGTTAATATGTTTTGGTATTACACATAAATTCCATAAGGGTATTGGTTTTCTGTTTTATGTGTCAAAATTATAAAATTTTGAATGATCAAAAAACTTGTTCAGCTATTATTCTCGAAACTGATGGCCTCAACTGGAGTTAGCTATGGATGTTAACTTTTACTTCGATCAAATGTGGACTAAATGTAACAGTTTTTAGATCTTGTTTGGACATGGTGATTGAATATCTGTCTATAGTTAAGCAGGGCCAGGGGGTTATTCAGCATAAATGTTGGTTAGGATTGTCGAGGTGAAAGATCACAAGTCTGAAATATTGTTTAAACCAAGAATGCCTCATCATGACAGTTGCATTTGGTTATAGAATAAGGAAAAATGGAAGAGGAATAGTTATGCCTACTGGTATAGTCATGCCACAAGTTGTTCCTACATAATTTTGGATACATTTTCTGGAATAACTCTAGGTTCAAGTTATTTTGTTCATTTAAAGGAACAAAAGGGATCTATGCCAAGAAATCTTTGACAACTTTCACTTAGTAGTCATGCCTGCTATAACAATTTAGCTGAAAAACTATTCTTTGCCTGTTTAGAAAAGCTACCTGTACTGACAACTTGGCTATTTGCTTCTCATCTCAGGGTCCATTTCAAGTGCATCTAATTATCTCAGAAGTATCTCATCTGATATTCTGTCCAACAGAATTTGCTTTTGGCTACGACTGTAGTGAACCTCCGGTTCGATTGCCGTGATTTGCTTCATAATTTTGTTTCGCAACTGTGAAAATTTCTAACATGATGACTAGATGCATAATTGTATCCGACCAAGCACATCGAAATCGTGCCCTTGTAAGTGGTTCCCTTTCTTGAGATTGACAGAGTCAAGGGAAATGCCAAAGCAGTTGACTGTGTGCTTCTGATTGCTGAAACTTAACCTGATAAGAACTGCCTCTATTGATTCAATTTGGCAATGGAGGGATTTTTTGGGATGAGAAGGCAATTTAGATGAGCAAAGAATGAGAACCAGGTGTTCCCACTTTGCGTATGAGCTTGATAAACTTCAAAAAGTGAAGCTCCACAATCATGCTCCCGAAGGCTGGACTCTGAATTTTGTTTTCTTTAAGCATATCTAAGAAGGTAAGCTGCAAATGAAGCTTCTTCAAGTAGTAGGATTAATTGCTTAGCTCATGAAAACCACTGAAATATGATAATAAAGCACAACTGCAAATGAACTTGGTTATCAACCTCGTATGATAATAATGCTAGCCATGCATGATGATGCACTGATGCAAAGTGAAAAAGACGACGTGCAGTCTAGCAGCAATCACAATTTTCTGTCATTTGATATAAAGCATGTCACATACATTGCTGAGGTTGCTTCACATACTTCTCATAACCATTCTTGATGAGGGAAAATGACAAAAACACCATAAGACTTAAATGACAAAAAACCATAAAATATTCAAATGCTCCCAACTAACTTTTTAGAGAAACATATTTCTAATTTTCTTTTAGGTCTCAAGGACTTTTCTGGATGTTTGTAGACATACTGGTCGCGAAACAAAACATGTTCAACGATTAGTAAAAGCCAAGAAAGAATCGGATTCCGCAAGCGTTAATCTCAATTAACTGTATGTACAGTGTTTCCACTGGAAACTAGAGATGAAGTGCTAGGGTTAGTTCAAACCCTTGAGGCTCTTGCATTTGCACAAACGTGTAAACCAAATCATTACAAACATCTCAAACAAACATATGTACATGAAATATAATGCACATTTAAAATGTGAGAGGGTATGCTATCATTCATTTGCCAAAATCATTTCAGCAGCTGCACCCATTGCCTCAACTTTACCCATCTGCAATAGAGCAAGTGCAAGATCTTCCTCATTCCACTGCCTCAACCCTCTGCTCAGCCTTTTCAACACCTCCAACTCCACCTCAAGCACCCAACATGGTGCGCATTCGACCACTAATCCTAAGAAACCTGACACGTATGCACGCCACAAGGCCCAATCACAGCCAAGAGAGATTTTCCCATCCAAAGCACTTGCTATGAACTCCATGTGGGATTCAATGACCCTCGGTCGTCTCTTGGACACTGGTGTTGAGTTGATGCCCCAGGCAAACATCCCAGAGAGTACTGCAAAGTAAGCTAGTGCATAGCCCCCCAACTTATACACAATACCTCCAGTCCCTCCTTCCTGATCCAGATCATGCACGGATAGAAACCAAGAGGGTAGCATCTCTTGAATTAGAGACTGGATTAGACCTGAACCCCCTGACAACCACACCAATGTTGCACCAAGTGCAGCTGCTACCTCCACCCGCTTCATTGCAGAAGCAAGCGAGACCTGCCCATATCTCATCCCATACTTGGTCTTCTTCAGCTTGTCTGACCTCTCTTTGGAGGCAATACTTACTGCTATCTCTTTAACCGAGAGCATCAGTAAAGAGAGAATCTCCTCTGTTAGAAGAACAATGTCCTTAATGCATCTGTAGACTCGGAGGTAAAGAACCCCTGGGGCAACAGGGGAGAGGCCACCAGTAAAATGAGAACCAAACCCATGGCCAAGAAGGCCACCAACACCACCATTGCTGGATATTGGGCTGGAAGATAGGCCCAGTGTTGCAGTGAAACAACTCCGGAGAAGCTGAACAACTGCATCATTGTTGTGGTGGAAGACAGTGCGTGATGCAGAAAGGTAAGGAAATCAGTCCAACGCTTCACCTTTTGGGTCCACAAGGCTGCAACAATCGGCATGCTAGGCCATGGACAACTTGCAGCAAGACTCTCTAAAGCTGGACCAGCAAGGTTGAGGAAGCGTTCAGATGCTTTGTCAAGTTTGTATGTGATTGTGAGGCTCACAAAGGCTGCTAAAGGTAATGGAAGTGCAGCGGGGAAGCTTCCTCCTACAGTCCAAAACAATCTCTTCAACCCATTAAATTGAATCCATTCACCATCATAGACAAGGTTTATGTCCCAATGGGACGGAGGTGTCCCGGCCGTCCGTCCTATTCTGTGAGAAACGAGATTGGGACAGGCTCGGGATTCTGAACCCATCAATGTAGGGAGAGAAGAAAAAGAAGAAAGAAGAAAGGATGAAGAAAGGAAAAAAATGAAAGAAAGAAAAAATGAAAAAAGAGAAAGAAGGAGAAGAAAAAGACAGGAAGGTAGAGGAAAGAAAGAAAAAAAAGAAGAAAGATGATAAAGAAAGAATAGAAAGAAGTGGAGAAAGATGGAGGATATCCATCGAAATGCATGATCAGGACTGTTGTTGGGACGAGACGGGACAACGAGGCATCCCATTCAATAGAGAAACAGAGATACTTTTGTTCCACGGGATTTAAAACCTTAATCATAGATATGCAAGATATACCTGACAATTTAGTCATGGAAGATGGACACAGAAGAATGGAAATTTCAATTGGCTTTATAAAGCATAATATGTGAGAATTTCCATAGAAACAAGAAATACCTGCAACAAGACTTGGAACATCAACACCAGTGGCAGCAACAATTTTTTTGATATTTTCTTCTACAGTCGATAGATTTGCAGCAGGGCTTGGCCAATCAGTTCCATTCATAAAAGCAGGCTTCCAAACCCCACGTGTTACTTCAGCAGAAAAGTAGCTCACAATAGTTGCAAGAGATGCAGGCAGGAAATCAGCCAGATCTTTGAGGCCTAAAAATGAGATAAAAGTTAAAGTTGTATAATCACAATCCAAGGTTTGAAACTTAGATTTATAGTATCTAGCCTCCTAACTTACATCAAGCCTCACCTTCATGATCAGATATGAGATTCCCAAACACTTGGCAATGAAAACAAATTATATGCCATTTCTCAGAATAATACAGAAATTCACAATAGGAACAAAGAAAGGAAAGTATATCATCATTCTTTTGTAACTACTACATTGCAAGAAAATTTGGCAAGAAATAAAATACGGCCAACTAAAAACAAATCGCTGATGATTCAAATACTTCTATGAGGTACTGATTATAACAATTTGGGAGACGAGTCTTTCCATCTCTATTAAAGAACTGGTCAATTCTCTCCAGCAGCAAGGACAGACCACTAGTACTATCAATTTGGGAGTTGGTCTTCTTCAGCCCTCTCTCGAGCTTGATTGGTCCTAGTTTCTTATCTAATCTTCTTTCACCACTCTCTTGATGGATGTTACTTTATCTTCTCCTTTCAATTTTTCCCTCTCCTTTTCCCTCCTGAAATTGACTTTTTTTGATTTAATGAATAAGTGCATTCACCTCCCTTTCCCTACAAAAAAAAAAAGGGGGATGCATACACAGTTATCACCGATCTTCGTTTATGCATGCCATATCCATTTCTACAAGTAATAAAGCAAAAGCTTCCAAAGAGAAACCTATAAACCTAAAAAGCAAAACCTTGCTAAGAAAATACCAAGCTCCTCAAGGTGCCCTGTCAACAAGTTATATATGAATACTAGACATTGCATTTAGAGCCTGAATTCTAAGAACCTTGGGAACTGAGTGTAGACACAAAGGTTTCAATTAGTGATGAATACTAAGCAAATACTCAAAAAGGATTTCTTGCGAGAAAACAATGATGAAATTAGTTAAGCTGATAACTGGAATACCGAGAGCAAAATTCACATCTAGAAGCCCAAAATTGAGAATATTTAATGTTTTATCTCATGCAACTGGTTGTGTTTACTTTCTAGTTTCTACATCATCTTGTAATAGTCCAGTCACATTTCTTAGAAGGCCAACTCCAGTATAAAATATAAGGGGTAGAAAAAGCACGCATGGATGTCAGCATCATCAATATAGTATCTCAATATTGAGACCTAGATTTTGTAAAGACATAGCATAACTCAGCAATTTAAAGCTTATTTACAGTTATCTTCTAAGGGTCAAATATTGCGAATGGTATGATTCACTCAAATCCTGTCAGATTACTAATCATTATTTGAGTTACCAATCTGCAGGATGAGCAAACAGTGTAAAAAGCCAAATTCCACATGAACACAAAAAAAAAGGTCTTCCACAGAAAATCTCTTTGGTCTGGCAATTGTCCTTTCTCACCCCTCCGAATCTTCTCCATTTGCTATGGGAAATTATGCCCTCTTTGCTCCATCCTTAAGGCACCACCCAACCTCGGTCGGAACTTGTTCCTGCCAAAAAGCTGGCTCCAACCTCACCTCTCCTTCCAACCTTGGCTTTAGCATTGCCAACCTCATCATTGACAGCAATGTCCCTTCTGCCTCCCCTGCCACCCCACTTACACAGCCATCACCACCAACCACCCCACCTCCACCTCCTCCTCCTCTCCTCCCCCTACCTATCCCACCTAGGCCACTACCTGATCATCACGACCATCCATCTCCCTCTCGCAACTCAACTGCTGCCTAACCACCACGGCACCACCACCAGCATCAGCTCCTCCTCCTCCTCCCTTCCAAATTGGGCCACAGTCGAACTAATACCCACCACTATTATGGCTACTGCTTGAACCCAACCTCCCGCTCCTCACATGTGCTCCCTGCAGACATATGGTCAATTGAACTCCCTCCCTGGTTAAGGCTCTGCTAAAGGAACAAACAGAATAGGGAAGCAAGGGAAAAAACATCTTTCCATTTGTCCAAATGCAGCCCAAAATTATAAATTAGGGATTTCCTTCAAGGCTTCAACCATGGGATTCATGAAAGCATTCCTCCAAGATGCTACCTAGTTTCCTATTCGAATGAGAAACTGTGGGATGTTTCTCCAAGATACCCAAACAGGCCATCAGCGCATTTTTTTCAGGACCTGAATTTCAAAATAATAGTTGGTTACTGGAAATGGAACCAGCATGTCAAATTGCAAGAATTTTATCTTGACCAGAATAAGTCAATTTCTTCACTTGATTTTATGCCAATCAGCTCAAGCTACATTTTTATATAAGGAAATCATGAGATTTCCTGTGTATGCTATGGTTGATTTAGATGTAGTTTATTAAATACTTAAGCATTGAACGGCATTTTACTTTTACCCCAGATTAAGTCATTTTTATCAATCAATCTTGTGAAAACAAGATCAAATTGCACGGTGAAGCATTTATGCTCATAAGGTTTTGCAGTTTGAGTGTCTAAATGCAAGATCTATAACAAGAAAGGTAACTGCTAGGCCTATTACCCTAGATCAGCATGACATGAAAATTGTTTCACATGAGGCAAATAGAGGTGCACAAGTTGCATTGAATCACATTATGCTTCACAGTTTAATGCATCAACTCTAACAACTAGATGGATGCACTTCAGCAATGATACAATACATTAATTCCTTAAACAGATTAACTTGGCTAAACACCTGCTAGAATGAAAAGGGAGCACACATGAGACAGTCGAACAAGATCCAATCTTCCAACAACAAAACTAGAAGATACCAATGTATAAACATAAGAACCTTATTGAGATACACTACCATGATCTATAGGTACTTCATAGTGATAATAAATTCCCTCTACTTAAGAAGCACACTTAGATATGGTGATAAACCTGGAACTTCTCATCTTCCTAACTAGGATTGTCAGATATACATTTGGAATTTCTAATATGACCATGCAAACTCCAACATAAGAAGCATTTTGTTTATAATAAGAGTTTATTTAATCCTCTTGTCCTTCACATACTCATGAACAACCAACAATAGCCCATGATTTTCTGGAGTCACTATGTTTATCAAATTTTAGGTTATATCACTTGTCATGATTTCATCCAGTAAGTCTTCTATACAGTAAACTTAGACCTTGAAAGACCTTAATACAGTTGTTCCTTTACGTGATGCAAACTGAGTCTGGATTAAATAAGAGGTATACAAAAAGACTGACATACTAAAACTGATGGAATTTTTTGTGTTATGTTTATAACTGACAGAAGACTGATCCGTAAATTTGCTTATTGTAGTAAAAAGAACAAACAGAGGTAAATGTTAACAGACCATACAATGGGGTTACATTAGTTTCCTGAAGCAAATAACAAACCTGTGGCTAATTCACGTGGAGATAATTTTCCGTGGGAACAAGCAGTAAGAGCAGCATCAACCACAAAAGGAACAGCTTCCATGATGTCCCAGGCAGGCAGCTTAGGCCTAACAGAGCTATCATCACTTCCAGGTCCGGAAGAACTACTTAAACTACTACTTCCAGATGTTCCAGAACCTATGGACTGATTAGTTCCCCTTTTGATCTTCTTAAACATCATGTTAAGAAGAGCATCTACATTTTGATGAACTGGAGTACCATGAACAAGCCCAGAAAGAGTTGATGCTAAACAAGCCTGATGCTGTCGGTACCAAATTTTCAACTTAGGAAATGAATCAACAAATATGGGATGCATGGATGATGAGCTTATACTTGCAGGCAGTCGTCTCTCGCTGTTTCGGTTCTTGGTCACATTGCTAGGTGATAGTATCTTAGCATTACGCAGAAGTAGAAGGTATTCAGGAGTTAGCTGCGACCCAACTGGAGCACCATCCCCCATTATACAATATTCAAGCGGTGGATGATTAAACTTCCACAATCTCAAGAGAAGAATAAATGCATTTGAGAAGACTGAATGGGCAGTAATTTCTTCTCCTGTTGAAAGGGTCCACGAGACATTGGGAACACAAGATCCGAAAACTTCGCATATTGCCATCAGTGCACCTGCAAGTTCGGGAACCTGGAAGTCAATGTGTATATGAATCAGAAATTTGGCAAATGTTATGCTTTAATGTCACATAATCAAGAGGTCCCGAAGAATAATTTAAGCCTACCAGGCCATGGAATGAGAAGACTTGAACACAATCAACACATGATATCCCTGTAAGAACAACATTAAGCATTGGACTATGGCTTATTAAATGGCTTTCACTCCCAGAATAATCAACAGGAACGGAGGTGAGAGCAGCTTCACAACAAAGCGGACAGTATGTTCCTACAACATACAGGAAAGTAATTGTTGACGAAACTATCTGATAGTACAGTAAACATGAGAAAGTAGCAAGGATTGAAGTATCGCATGCTAATGGCATGCCATCCTGGCTTGCCACAGTTAATACTGTGCAATATGAAGTGATGCTAGTGCTTGGCAAACATGGCATGCATTGGCACACAGCATGTCAGGTACATGCATGCGGCTGGTACTGAGGCAGTGCCATGTGCCAGCAAGGCATGGTTATGGTGTGCATCATTCCATGCCATGCCGTGCCATGTGCCAGCAAGGCATGGTTATGGTGTGCATCATTCCATGCTGACCAGCACTTAAATCCAAGGGCAGTAAGCCAGGAAAAAAGATGAAGACATGTTATAGTAATATATATACGAATTACCAATTTGTAGGGAAGATGAAATTCAGAAAAGCAACAGAAAAAGACTCATGCCAAGAAAAATTATCACTAATTACCTGAATATTCCATCCACGAATAAGAGAAGCTCCACATAGAATGGTGGCCGCAGATACCTTGTCATCATCTGATCCACTGATTGCAATTTCAAATATCTTCTCAAGCTCTGCTAAACTTCCATCAAATTCATGAACTCAATTCAGTAGTTTATCCCAGGCAATTTTACAAAAAGAGCATCTTACATCCTGGCTTCAGGAAGAAATAAGATTTAACTGAAGACCAGGAGTTTAAAATTCACGATTGATTGGATGATAGAGGGATAGAGGGGAGAGAGAAAGAGGGGGCGGGGGAGAGAGAGAGAGAGACAGAAGAATACAATCATGCATTCAGATTAGATCCATAATACCCGCCTACTTGGCATACATGACATGAAATTCAAGTACAAGTTCCTAGCTGAAGAATATTTTATGTCAGGGTATCAACATGGACCAAGATGCACTGCTTAACTAGCATGTCATTTTTTTTCTCTTTTTTGAAACATTAGGATTCGTGAAAGGGTATGCAAGGTAACTGCAGCTGGGCGGTGTGGGGAATCCTCGTCATAAGAACACTTAAATGGCATATCTGAAGACCATGTTCCTTGATACTTATCTTTTTAATACTTCAATGAAAAAACCAAAGGACTCAAAAATTCAACCATGACAAAACACTTTTGGATTCTCTGAAATGTAACATGCTTCACAATGATGTGTGTTGTCATATACAATCAGAGAAATAGGATAAGTTACATTTTATATTTGAAGATCCTACACACCTTGAAGCGGGAGTTGCTGCCAAAGCATTTATCATCAATGTGGTTAGAGGTGCACCATTCATCAATGCAGACCATCCAGGCACTTGGGTAGGCATAGTAGGAGGTATTTGGTTGATCCGTCCGTTGACGTACCCTGGCCAATAATATGCTGATGTCTCCAATAAATTTCGAGAAATACAAGCCTCGACGATCAAATGCCACATATTTCCAGCTGAAATAAGATTTGAAGAATTTTTTAAAAAATCAATAATCTTTGTTATACTAATCAATAATCTTTCTCATACTATTAAGTACAGAAGCCTACCAAGCTAATGAAGAAACAAATATGATGTCGATATTTTAGACGAATAAACAAGAGAAAAATGATATTAAAACAAAATTCAAATTTACACCATACTGAAAGTATAACTTACTACAGTTTATTGTTTTGTCATGCAGGTTAATGCTCTCAAGATACCCATTCCCAACTGGTAGGCCTGAAACAGACATCATAGCTTTTGCTGCAGCCTGATTAGCTGCAGAGATAACAGATGGAGGAGGAACCAGCAAGCTCTCATAATCACCCAGTACCTGTAAACTGGAGACCAACTCTTTACGGCGCTTTCTGCCTACTGCTTTGTCGCTCCATTGATTATTGTTTTCTGCTTCATCAATTAAACTAACTTCTTCTTCCTCAATAATATCAGCGATTGAAAGTGTCGTAATAGACAGTAACATGCACAATCGTGTGTCAAGGTGAGGTACTGGACCCTCATGAGGTTCTCTTTCCTATTTGTGAGGAAAGGATAGAAACAGTATATTTATTACGGTTTTTATTTCGATATCAAAACTATGCACAGGAACTTTGGACATCAACCCAAGTGAGCTACAGGTTCTTACCCTCTGCACAAGACGAAGAGAAGCCATCCAAAGGCCTAAAAAGCATCATGCCAGCTCGTACCATTAGCAGCTTGGAGAGCTTTGACCAAACCTGCAATAGAACCATTTAATAGTGAAAAGACATGACAAGAAATTCCAGGAATTAGTGACTAACCAGCAAAGAATGTCAAAGCATGAGGAGAATCTGATCATGGCATATAGGGGCATCCTTTTACCACTAAGAATTTCAATGGCATTTGTTGCTGCAACTGATAAATCAATGCAGTCCTCAAGATACAGATCTATAGGAATCCAGAGTGCAGAATGGCTAAACCCATGACAGTAACCACCAGGATATTTAGGGATCCAGAAGAAATAAGGGTGCAGAATTCTTGGTGCTGACTAAGTTTGCATTGTCTGCCAAATTTGTTGCAATTATCCAGTACCAATCGCTGCACTGCTTCTACAGTTATTGTAGAATTCCGCAATGCTGATGAGTTTGTCGCAAGCAAGGATAGGCTTTGAGTGAAAACTCCCCAATGAGAGGGCCTAAAACATTGTATGGATGCAACCAATTGAATATCATGGAAGCCAAACTTACAGTTTTGGAAAAGAAGATCCACTGAAATAAGATTATCCAGAAAAGACTCATTCAAATAAAATATCAACTGAAATTATAGAACTTTTAAGCACACATCACAGCAGTGATTATTGTTGATAGAATTAAGGCACCACATAGCTCAAGAGAACTAGACTGCATAATATGATATGCCCCCTATCATGTCAGCTCATTACAGGCACAACTACAGGATGCAATACTCAGATCCCTGGTCTAGACCATTGAATCATTGATCACATCAAACCAGTCCCAAATCAAAATATTTCTAAACAGAAGAACAGGTAAATACTATCATGAAATGAATTAACTCATGACAATTACTAGCTTAATCTTTTAGCTAACTTTTGCCACCTATAATGACTCACTAAAATTTATCATAATGATGTTGGCTCGAAGCTAGATTTCAAACGCATGACTACACAATGCTTCGTGACTAAATAAGTGTTCACTGAGTTATTAATAGTCATCTTAAATTAGGATGAGTTTTGCAAGTGATGACTTCAAGGATAGTTGTCCAGTGCATTTCAATTCATATTAATGATTCCTTCCAATGAAACCATGTTGGCATTATGAGTTGAAATTTCTTTTTGGACGGTGCTGACAACATTGTTAACCCACCAGACTGAAAAGGCTTGGTTCCCATGGTTATGACTTAACATTTATTCTTGTGCATGTTCTCATATAGATTTTGAACTGCCTTCCTCAAAACCCTCCATGTCAGCAGAACTCTCTTCCAACTTATATTTTCCACTATAAAACTGATCCAAAAAAATAGCTCTAAGCATCAATGAAGAACATCCTCTTCTTCGTGTCATTCTACTTTCCAGTGATGTAGACACTAATCTATGATCAAAGAGAAGGATAGTCTTGCATGAACCTTTCATTCCTCAACTCTGTTATATACGTCACAGACTCCACCATCAGTAGTTGGGGACAATTATTTTTGGGTCTCCCTTGCATCAGACCACATTGCATTATGATAAGAACTGACAAATACAATTTTTCTATGTATAGATCACAAAAATAACAAAGAATGAAAGTCACCAGATGTCATGTGTCATCATTGTGGTGTACTATTTCAAGTCATACAGGCCAATATTCCCCATCACATGATACTGACCCAACAATTACCCACTTGGTCAGTCATCATTTCCCTACTCTCTCATGTACGATCAATAAATCTCCCTAACAGATTCCAAACATTCATTTTATTCCTGTTCTCATATCATGTATGACTACAAATATGGACATGCATGCTAAGACATGCCCAATACCAACTACATATTAGTCGCCTTTGAAATATGCTGCATAAGTATGTAGCAATCGATGACAGAAAGCAATAGATAAACATCACATGCATGCATGCATGCATACATACACATCTCTCTCTCTCTCTCTCTGTGTGTGTGTGTGTGCATGTATTTATGCATGCATTTTGTATATGTATCTGTAGTTCACACTTTTAAACCTGATATAATCTATTAAATGCATACTCAAATCAAGCGTGCTAGATATAAATAAGATAGAAAGTTCATACATGTTTCCACATGCCAAGGAAAGCAGACTGGAAGTTACTTTGTGCTGCAGGAAATGCACAATGAGTTCGATAGCCATTACACTATTTATTTCTGTAGCTTCTCATTATGCTCGTTTCTTTTTTCATCACAAATGCCTTCTCCATCTATCTCCATATCCTGTGGCCTAGCTGCCCATTTGGATTTCTTATCTGGGATCAATTCCAGCAACCCTTCATCATCTAATGTTGCATCAAGTAACTGCCACACAACGAAAAAACATATTCAACAACCAGAACCCCTGGTTCACATGCTTGGATGCCAAATGTTCGGGAAAGATGAAGAACATCATCTATTGACGCCATGATCCTGCATTGCAAATAAAAGCTCCACCAGTTTATTTCATTCTGTAGTAGGTGAAGTTTCGTCGCAACAAATTGAAGTAACAAATGAGTAAAACATAGTGAATATAGGGGGTTGTGGACAATAATTATGAACCAAATCATGATAAATGAAAAAAAAAACAACAAAAGCACAATGATTAAAGATGTAGAGGTAATGAAGATGCTATAAGAGGTTGGGAGAAAGTATTGTTGGTTCATTGCTCATAAGAAAGATGAGAAGTACAAATAGAAAATCAACTGCACAAGATTCAACCATATAAAGACTACAAAAAGAAATGCTGTATTTTTTTCTTTGTTTGTAAAAAAACTCAACATCGATAATGTCAAACAAGAATTTTGCACACAAGCATCATTAGGTACAAAGAGTTAAGCTAGCAGTATGCATTCAGAAAGGATGGCAGATGATCTCAGACTACTGTGGTCAAAGCAACCTGAGAAAAATTTAAAGTTCCACACTACACACTCTCAGCATGGTTTTCCACTTCTCTCCTTCATCTTAATGCCACAATTGTTGAAACTCATCTTCAATTGCAGATCGCTAAAGTATAATCTTATTGGGTAACTGTTTCACTCCCAACTTCTTTGGTCCAATTAATGTGATCCTATTTTTGAGATATGTATAATATTCTTTGTTCTTAATAGAATCACAAAGAGAAGGATTCAAAACAATGAATGTATATAGCCCCAAACCTGATGCAAGTGCCAGGTGCCAGGCAAACATCTCATTCAGTACACCACTTGACCTACCAGCAGCGCAGCCCCTCAATGCTCTCAAAGTAGGAATTAGGAAACATAATGAATGATATCAATTTTACTTGAAACATATTAATCCAATTTTCTACACAGATGATTATGTTTAAAAGTGTGAAGACCTCTGTAAAGTGGACTCAAAGGTTGGTCGGCATTGCATGGCATAGCATGTATGATGCCATAGCCTATGTGGCATGCGCACAATAACGTGACATCTTGGCATGCTACTGTGCCAATGTACGCCAAGCAGTGGCATGGAGCAGCAGAACACGTTACATGTGGTGACAATGCTAGGTCAGGGCCAATATTTTGATCCTTGCCTCTATACATGAACTTTGACATGGTTCTAGTCTCAGAATAATCAATCATGAGAATGCTTTTTGTAGGAGGATCAAATAGGTATGCCTTTGTAAAGGCATTATAAAACATCCAACAAGTAGCCCAAATTTAAACTGTAAAAGACTACCTTTATGATATTAATATACAATGCTCAACAAGATAATCTATTAATCTTGCATATATTGGGCGGTGATCAATTTGAGCAATTGTATGTGACATATCCACGGAATCATTTGATAATGTTGACATATGAATATGTAGGCACTGAGTCGATAATGTTGATAATTAATAGTTTGTCAAGGAATATCAACAGTTTCACATATATGTTTGTTTAAGCATTTTATAAATAAGAGATGAAAAATCTGATTTATTGTTTACACCAGACTGCCCACAATGCTAAATGCTTTTCTCTGAAAACACATAAAATCAAATTCATTGCAGTATTTTAACTCAGTCCGCTACTCGAAGAATGTCTCTGCTGCAAACTAACCAGCTGGAGGTGATAGTTCATCACTTACATATAGATGAGAAACTTTTTAAGGCAGACAACCCTAGATCTCAAAACTGTAATTATTGAAAATCAAGGATAAGGAAATTCCAACATCCTCAATTTAACATATGGTCTGCTTATCCCAATTATCAGCAATTTAGGATAAGGTACATTCGATATTCAAAATCTTAAAACCTTGATTTGAGACTATAACAGAATAGAATAGGACTCCTATTATAATATAAAGAACAAATTGCCACCTAAAGAATTGGCTATATAGCCACTAAAGAGATACAGTGAAGATTTGTGGACTGCTGCTCAAGGTTCACAGACTCCGGACCAGAACCTATGTCGGTTGTCGGCCGATATGATACCGTACCATATCAACAATAAAAAAATCCCACCCAACGGCTAAAAAAAAAGAAAACCAAGCCAAACTGCACTGAACCGGTACCATACCGAACCGGTACCATACCGTACCGGACCAAACCTCTTGATATCCGGTGGTTTGGGCCGATACCGTACCGAATCGATCGGTTTGATCTGGTTCAGACTATTTTCAAAAATCGGTTTAAACCGAACCAGTTCTCCGCTGGTATGGTATGGTACAGAGTATACCGACCGATTCAGACTAGTATGAAATACCATGCTGCTGCTTTTTACCCAGTTGGTAAGCAGCAAAGGTTATATAAAACATGTAATGCAAGTTTATTCTCTATGTATATTACATATAGGCAAAGAAATTGTCCTGGAAATCAAACGAAAGAGAATATTTGGCTCTGAAATTATTTTTTCCTTCTCAAATATGTTCTTCAATCTAAATTCATTCTCGAAATTTTGCACAGAAAAATCCACATGTGATCAAGTCTCTGGTCCATGGAAGATTTAGCATCCCTTCAAGCCCCAAGCTAATATAGATCAACCAAAATAGAGAAAAGGAATAAAAATACCAAAAGAAAGATGAAAGAGAAAAAAAACTGGAGAGCTTTACTAACTTAACAATAAAATTGATTAAATATCTCCTTCTCCATTTCTTATTAGTACCATTGGACTCTTAATGCATCATCGATCATTAAAACTTCTCCAAAACCAAATGGCTGCAGGTGACGGGGTAAGATTGGCTAAATGAAAGAGAAAATAAGTGAGCAAGCAGGTTCCACTAGCTAAGCAACCGACTTTTCTTCTCTTATTCTTTACTTCATCAGTTTCTTCTTTTCTTATGTCTTTTTTTTCTATTATTCTCTTCTCTTCCATCTTTTACTCATTTTTCTCCTTCCTTTCTTTCACTCTTCTATCCAACTTCTTTAACCTCCTTGCCCTCCTCCTTTTCCTACACCTGTAACACGACCAATTATGAGAGTCCTCGGTAATTAGATAACTATTGGAACCAAGGTTCTAAAACTCGATTTTGATGCTAGAGTTTTAGTTTCAGCAATTTTGGCAATTTTGCTCCAAATTTTGAAGTAAGATTCGCCGTCTTAATATTGGACCCCATATCAAGATCATCCTATTACAGTGTTAGTACACGGTTCGGTACAATATCAGAATGTCACCTTATTGATATGGTACCAGTATGGTACTATACGCCTCATATCGGGTGGTACAAGGTAGTATACCCAACCATATTTCAAAGTTCGGCAGAATAAGTCAAAAATCCAAAAAAGAAAATTTAAAGGTGAGTTATTTACATCATTTTATTGTGCTTTGAGTTACCTAAGATTTTTTTTTTAATGTGGGTGGTTTTAGGCTGAAACTGCATTGTATGGATGCTTGATGCATTAAGTAGACCATAATGGTGTAATAATCCATTGAGTGTTTAAGAATAAACCAACAAGATAAGTGCCCAAGAGTGTAAAATTAATTTCTAAGCATATTTCCCTATTTCATTTCAATAAACCACCCAAGCAAGAAAAAACCAAGTGATAGCAACTGACTGCTTCTATGGGGATTAAGATCCCAGATATGTCCCAAGAGGCCAGGTCACCAGTCCGATTGGGAGCACCAAATAAGAACTGATACCAACCAGGTCCTCAATTCATATGACATCTTTTTAGATAAGTTTCTAAACTTGACGATTCTAAACCAATATATCATTCACAATAACACCAGATCTTCATATTCCATACATAATTCAACAGCAGAAATGTTAAATTGGTTGATAGATAATTACAATATTCACTGGAAAACTAAAGGAAGATATTATGGAAGAAGTAACATAAATATGAAGTGTTTATTTTGAAATTTCACATACATCAAATACTTCAGTAAAATCAAACATAACTTTAGATTATTAAATAACAGAGGCTATTACAAAACTGAAAATAGGTTATATCAGTAATAAGTTTGAAGCTTATTTTTCAATTTGTTGTCAAGAAAATTTGGAGCTTGTTTTTCATACTACTTGAGAGCAATAACATTAAGAAATTTTACTTCTTTGGTTATTGATGTTATCACATGCTAGAAATAGATATGTTAATGTTCTGAAGCAATCAATTGCAATAATCAGCTCTAACACGAGCATGCAAAAACTAAGATCAATTACTTATAACAAGCAATTTTCCAAATATCATGAATTGGAAACTATTTTCTTACTACAATACGCATCATGGAATCATAGTCAAGCTTTAGAACTCTCTCTCTCTCTCTCTCCTCCCCTCCTCCCCCCACTTATGTGTACATGTCCTTACATTACTAAACCCCACAATAATCCAGTCTCTGAAGAAACATCATTGCCCTGAAGTGAATACTCAAAGGCCTACAATATATATATATATATATATATATAAAAGATCACCTGGAAGAAGGTGAAAAAATAATCCACAGAACCCTTAGTGATGAATGATCATGACACAAAATGACAGCCTCATATTTTATGTGGAAACAAAAACTTACACTAGCTTGGTATAAAGAAAGTAGCTAATAATGTCATTTAGGCTAATGGAATATTTCTACTTATATTCTGAACAACTAGAAATGCAGAAGTAAATGTAAGTGTTTGATGAAATACTAACAACATAAACAAAGCTTGATTACTAATACATGGGTTCAGATATATTCTATTCTTCTCATTTAGGGTGGGGAGGCAAACTTTATCTTACTTTTAAAGTTTGATCCATTAATTTGAGAGGCGAAAGAAATGCATGCCTCCTTACGAGTTCCATATAGAGCCTATAAGCTGCTGGCCTAGAATGCCGACTTGGAATTACCCTGCAGATGAAATGATTATATGAAATTAACATAGAAGTAGCTAGCAATCAGCAAAATTATAATCTTAACAATCATGATGGAACAGATTCTGTATTTAGGTTAAGCCAATAGATGTTATGAACTATAGGCAGCAGATTTCCCCTGTCGTGTGCTTAAGATTTGGTCAGACAAGCACAAGTCAATGTCAATATTCAAAAAGAGGTCTTTTTACTGTATTGTTCTTAAGAAGCTTCAAAAAGAGATTTTTTTACGGTACAAATGGGGCATATAAGAGTACTACCATATAATTTTCGACTTTAGGCTTGGGAATTTTTTAACTGACGACAGTAAGAACACTACCCTCCTCCAGACCTCCATACTCGCCCTGAGGAGAGTAGAGATCCGAAAGAGTACTATGAGTTTGAGAGAAAAGAAATAAGAAAGATTTTCAAAGAAAGTGACATCCATGGACACAACTCTTTTATTGTTTGGGGTGATAAAGCCCGCTAGATTATCCAACAAAGACGCATTTGAAAGACTAAAATCAAGTTTGTTTATGAGAGGACTGAAGTCATGAACCAACCAAACACAACCAAACGCACGAGGAGAAATAGGATAAGAGATATGAAGAATGCCACAATGATGGAATAAGCCCGAATTAGCTTCCAAAGATTTAATATTTAATCAATCCAGTGGAAGTCCAATAAACAGCAGGCTGATTTAAGCTGTCCTCAGCCAAGCAAAGGCACAATGGAAACAAATCTTGGATGCTAAAGTGGAGATCTCTGCCTTCTCAATAGAACAACAGAAGAGAGACGAAAGCGAGCGATACCTGGTGGAAAGAAGGGCGAGGAGAAGCATGGGGGAAGCGAGGTTGGCGGCAAGGGCCCTCTCGACGTACTTCCAGGCAAGGGGGACGTTGTTCCCCCAGCAGAGGTGGGAGACGAGGAGATGCGAGAGCTCCGGCGACGGCCGCGGGGCCCAGCGGCCGCCAGCGCTGACGAGACATGGGCCACCCACACAGTTGGGTCGCAACCCTTCTCCTGCGCCGCCTTCGTGAACTCCGCCACTCCATCCCACGGCAAGCCCGCCGCCACCGCCACCGCCATCAATTCCGATGTGGATCCCGTCCTCCGCCGCGGCGGTGACCTCAGAAAATGTCAACGCTTCGTATCGGAATAAGGAAAGGGCTTTATTACAAAGCTTTTCTAAGTATCCCGTCACCGTCCCCACCAACCGCCGCCACCAAACTGGGAAACGGTGCTGGAAACGGATGCTATAGGGAGGAGGATTGGGGGTGCAATCTATATATGTATATATATATATAAGTCTCGCATAACATCAATCTCTATTATACCGCATCAAAATAGAGCGATATAAATATTATATTATTAATTATAGTATTAAAATATTTAAAACTATTTAAATATTAAGAGTAATAAATTGGTGTGGTATCTTAAAATTTTATTAAATTTTTGAGAATTCTCAACCTGGCACATTAAATGAATTTGATTATTTCATTTTCCTCCTTCAACCCCCGTGCTTTTCTCTTTTTATTTTATTTAGAATTTTGTTAAGAACTCTCAACCTTCCATATATTAAAACACATTATTATCATTATAACTCTTTATTTTTTTTTAAATAATAACTTATGTGATTTTATAACATTGCGTGTTGGATAAAAACTAGTTAAAAATATTTTAAAAATAGAGGGAGGGACAAGTGCAAAGGTTTAAAACTTTGCAATAATGCTAACAAATTTGTTATCCTGTTTGTGATTGCGTAAGGGGTCATTATTTAAATTTTTACTTTTATCATTTTGTTAAAATATTATTTTTGAGTTGGACTTTCTATCGTGATTTACATTTTAACATGATAATTTATCCTGTAAGCCTCAAAAGAAGACCCATTTTTTGGGCTAACCTTTATCCTCCAATGGTGATCTTTCCCCTTCTTAAGTTTCTTTTATTATTTTGCTTATCTTGCTGCTTTCTTGATGGGAAGTTGTTTCTTTTGATAGTTCCCATCTAATTTTATGAAAATTTAAATATTAACAGAGTCCTTTTCTTGTATTTTCTTTCCAAAATGATAAATATTTTATTTAATATGATAGCTACTCAAGCAAGTAGTAACTTTTTAGCGAGGCCTTCTATCCTACTTCCATTGGAAAGGAAATAAATATCTCTTTTGCCCAAAATATTAAATCAAGTAACTAATTAGGTTAAGTGGTTCACTATTTTAAGATAGTTTCTTTGTTTAATAATCTTGCCTAGAACATCGTTAGAGACAATAAATATAATTAAACTTATATATAAATTAAAGTAAATTATAAAAATCCTTCTGAGATTAGAGATAAATTATGCTTACATTCAATAGTTTAAAAAATTTACACTTATTCTTTGAGATTTATTTTTATTCAACATTTTAACTCATAATTTAACAAAACATTAATCAGACTATTGACCTTAAATGGAACCTAAATGCCACATCAGAAAAAAAAATTTAAAAATAATTAAACAATTTGAGTGATATATATAATAACTATCCAAGAATATGAGAAAGTATCTAAATCCTCCCCCTACTTAAGGGTACTAAATGGTTTCACTAGCCTCTTTAATTTAACTAGGTGTACGTACAAATTTTATTGTTATAAAAAAAAGTATAAATTGTACAAACTTTGGATATGAGTATAATAAATATAAATCTCAAAAAATTTTTTATAATTTACTTTAAAATTAAATACTACCTTACTGTACCAAATGAATATAAGAGTATATTTACATATTTAGTATGTAGGGCTGAAATTAGATCGGATACCAATATATTTATATTCATATTTGTTTGTTTGATGAATACAAATATGGATTGGATATTATTTAGATACAAAAATTCATATATATATTTATTTTAAATAGATATGGATATAACTCGGATGCTAAAAATATGGATATCATTATGAATATAAGTTGGATAATTAAACTTTATAATTATATAATCAAAAATATTATTAAATAGATGATACCTTAAGTTAAAAGCAAATTTATATAGTTGTATATTTTTCTTAAAACTTAATAAATATTATATAAATTATATAGGATTACAGGTAAATTTGGATACTGATTAGATAGTTATCTATCTATATTTATATCTATTTTTTTTTAACATATATAGATATGAATATAGATATTAGTCAGATCCTGAAATTTCTGTCTACATCCAGATTGATTCGGATATGAAAAAAATTCGGACGGATATTATCTATACCATTTTTGCCTTTGTTAACAAGAGGCATGTCTAGTCCATTTTGCAATTTGATGATGCGGCGGCAAGGGGTATCAAATGCTAGTTTGTACCTCAAAAAAAAAAAAAAATCATGTTGAATAGTTGGAAAAAAAGAATAATTTTTTTGAATGTAATCAAATTTATCAAATCAATCTAGTGAAAATATATTACTCTAATAAAAAAATAATATATATAAAAAGAAATTTGAAGGCATTTCCCAGGAGAGCAGCCTAGAAAGTAAAGAAACGAATCTTTACCATTAGCTTTCATCAAAGCAAGATTCTTTCTACAAAATGCTCATCCGGTTCCTCGTCGTTTCCCAACAAACACCACCTTCCCCTGCTTTTCCCAGCGATGGTATTCTCCTGCCGTGGTGCCAAGCACACTGCCGGCCTCAAGTTTAATCGAAAGCGAGGGCAACCCACTTTTCTCTACTCTCGTTTGGTAAGAAAGCCGGCCACTTCAACAGCGGGTGACCAGATCCAGACAAGATCTCAAATTTTTTTTTTCTGCACTCCTTTTCTTTCGGCTCACACTTCTCTGCTTCTTTGTCCTTTTTCTTGGTTGCATGATAAGGTAAAGGGTGGCATCGGGAGCAAGAGACCAACAGTGTGGAAGGCGCATCACACCTTCCCTCACCCACTATCTTCTCTTTTCTTTCTTTGCCCATTAAGAAACGAGAGGAAATGGTGGTAGTAGGTAGAGCCTCCTGTATGTCTCTCTCATTCTCTCGTCATTCCCATCTTTTTCCAATGGAGTTGGGAGTTTGTTCATTAGCTTTTACTCTTTCCTCCTGTCAATCCCTTCATCTATGGTAATAATGCACAAGGTCAGTGCTTGTTCTACCAAAAAGAAGAGTCCAACACTTGAAGCAAAGAGGCTGGGCCGGACTCTGTAATGGGGCGTACCTTTTATCTTTGTCATCATTCGTCCTTGTATGGTTTGTACTTATCGATTAATAATTACTTTATCAGACTCGTGAGTTGTGATGTTCCATCCATTGGTTTGGCATGTAGATGTCAAGGCCTAAGGGCGACTTTAACCATATAAGGTCTCTTTGTTAACCTTCCTTCTGACTCTGGTTTCCAGTTCACTGTTCTGTATTTTCGGCACCCAAGTGCTTGATCCAAAACAAGGCATCATGCGTGACCAAAAGAAAAAAGACAAGGTATCATGCGGTGATCCACTCTGTCGCTTTACACATGGCTACTCTTGGTGGGATGTAGACATCAAATGTACGAGAGGTTTGTAATGATGATGCTGGAAGCTAGATCTAAAACTGTGCCAAAATATGTCAAAATTGGACTTGATGTGCCATTGCAATTAATGATTATCTTGTAATTTTCAAAAGTTGGTAGGTAGGTGTAAGCATGCTCTCTGTAAATTCCAGTCGAAAATGGTTCCACTCAATGTAAATGTTGAAGAAAAAGACAACAACCCAAAAGAGCTGATGTTGATTTATGCATTTCGATAACGAAATTGCTTTAGTAAGTCAAAAATTTCAACTAAAAACATTCAGCTAGTGTGCTGTAACATTATTGCTCCCTTTGTGTTTGCGTTGGGAATTATGCAGATGATGAAGCAACATGAATGGTGGAAGATAGTTGACTGACTTGTTTGAGTGATGTTTCCAATTTACCATTGCATTGTCCTGTTGATAGGTATGGTTTACGGAGATGTGACGATAGAAGCGGACATTTAAGAAAATTTGTACGGATATATATTTAGTTTCACATCGATTATTTTTTGAAAAGATTTTGGATATTTATATAGGATCAATGAATCTGAATAATATCTTTCGATTAGTCTTTTTGGATGAGATCCTAAATTGTTATAAATGATATCAGAGTGATCCAACTTATAACTTATATGGACTAAGAGATACTATAATATGGGCTGATCCATCATAATGTTTATCGATGGATGCATGAATTTTGACCCTCAGTCTGACGATGACGTCAGAACATAAACGAAGGAGGTATGTGAAAATCCGTGTGAGCATGTATTTAATCTCATATTAATTATTCGATAGAAAAATTTTGAATATTATATAAGATCAAAAAAATTTGAATAATATTTTCTGACTAATCTTTTTGGATGATATCCTGATTGTTACAACACCATTAAGTATTTGTTTGGATGGTAGGAAATCCAGCCAAGCAAGTGGCATGGGTTCACATCTTTTAGGCATCAACCCTTAATTTTTTGGCCCGTCTATTCTTAGCATGATTAAGGCCTCCAGCTAAGTAGGGAGATAATGAGGACTCGACATGCTGCATGATATTTCGAATGATAGCATCTAGTTTCAAAGTTATTTCACAATGGTTGGTTTGTTAAGACAGCTCATGCATTGTTATATATGAAATTTGTTGACCTTGGTAGCAAATTACTCCACCGTGCAAAGAATCCATGGTGGACGCAAATGAAGTGAGGAACATTTTTTGTTGTTTATATTGGCCACATACCAGAGAAATATATTCCTTGGCAAATGGCAAGTGTGCAAGAGTCGAGAGCTTGGCGGCTCATGTGTGTTGTTTGAGATATTTCTTGACTGTTGCGGCTAATCTCCTCGTCGTCTGGTCGTCGGGAACGAGCACCTGCAAGAGAAGTCCACACAGACCGGAGGGGGCCTTCGATGGAGACCCTCCGACGGTCAAGTCAAAGAGGAGACTAGACAACAGTAGAGAGAGGAACCAGGGGAGACTCAGCGGTGACGAGCCGAGAGATTTGGTTAGATTGGCTGGGCTTAGATTGGA
>KE505062.1:185286-195417 GCA_000441515.1 Elaeis oleifera | reverse complement strand
GAATTCAAATTCATTTGAACTCAAATTTAAACCAACCAATTTTAATTTAAAAGAGATCAGATATGGGCATGAAACTATTTTTGGGCATGAGAAAAAATTCATGTAAAAAATTTTCACATGAAGAAATAGAGAGCGCAGAGAAAGGAGGCGCAAGAGATTTGAATTCGAATTAATTTCTCATCCAGTTAGGTTCTTAATCCAACTGAATTAGGTTAGACCCAATTAGATCACTAAATCTAATCTAATTAGATGATAAATTATCTTAATTAAATTTTAATCAAATTAAAAATTAATCAAACTCAAATCCTGATCAAATCAGGAATCGAACATCCTTAGTGATTAGGTCATCTCATAACCTAATCAGATCAAATCAAATTAAATCTAATTCAATTAAATTTGATCCAAACCTCAATGCTCAATCAAATTGAGTTAATTAGCAATCTAACTGTTAATCAATTTTCTTACAATTCATCAATAATTAATAAATTAATTTATTATAACTTTTATATAGGATTAATCATCAATCAAATTGACTATTTTATCTTAGAACGATTCTCAATCGTCGATCAGTCATATGATCAGTTAGAAACTTCTTTTGAGTGTAATCCCATAAGTTCGAATCTAAATCGATAGTATAGAAATAATCTTTCTATACCAATCAAAGTGACCATCTAGCGATGATACCCGACGTCTGGATAGGTCGAAAGATTGCAAAGCATCATTCAAGAATCTATTGGCATATGATTATGGTATAATTCATTTCTTTGACCTAAATACTCAAGGTGACCTAAGATTTAACCGTCAATCTTAATATGGTCATCCACATTATATTCTAATTTTAATCTATCATATGGATTATCCTGACTGAGGTTTACTGAATTGAAACACAGTGATACATTAACTCCTACTTATTCAGAGAGATTAATTCCATCTTGACTCACACACTGACTTCGCAAGTACTTGACTATGCCCAAAAATCTTTCATGACTGAATTAAAAATTTTGATAGTCCGACATCAAAGCACAGTGAGTTGCTTATAAGTCACCATGGTGATCTTAGTTTGGAGGGACACTTATATCCATATCATTCGTGAGCTATTTTTGATAGTAGAGTGCACAGCAGTTGGTCATTTTCAGTAAGATGTACTCCTACGTCTCACTTGTATGTTATGTCAGTGTCTCCACATTCTTTGGTTAAGAGGACAACCAACGTACATGGCACACAACAACCTATACTTGATATAACTATCATCCTAATAATAGTATATCATTTGGTTGTGAACTTAAGGTTTAAGAATAAACGATATATCTTCCTATATCGAATCAAATAGTCCTAAGAACTTCATCACATAACAGGAGTTCAAAATAAGATGTACACAGTGATGAAAAATCAAATAATATTTATTAATTCAATAATTCATATACAATTACAATAATGAGCTTAACTATTAGTAGACTGATGATTGATTTTGAGACATAATTCTAACTTATGAAAAAATAGAGTTTCACACCTCTTAAACATCCAAAAACTCCAAGACTTAGTTTTCTAGGATCCTTACTCAATAAGAAATCTAGTCATACTTTGAAAACTATAAAAACTATTCTCTGAGAATTTTGTAGCAGAACTTCAACCAGAGGGTTCTGCGATCCAAAATAGAATTTTTGAGAGTCTGAAATTTTTTGCACTTAGGAATAATTTTTATGTTTATTTAAACTTCATATTTTCAATAACTTGGTTTCAATTTCTAGTTTGATAACTTAGTTGTTGCTGTTTATTTCATTTTTTAAATTAATGTGTGCATCTTGTTTGTATTTATAAGCTATTGTAAAGGCACTCCCATCATAAAATAAGAGAAGGATTTCATCACCTTTTCATGGCCCAAAAACCACCAACCTCATGTGCATTGACCCAAGCTTAAGCTAAAATCAATTAGACATTAAAGAATAGGATCAAAACAAGTCAAGTTTGATTGCTGCAATGAGTCTTAGTGCGAGTTTGATCTATAATTAACTCCATAAGCTGGTGTCCAAGAAGAGAGGTATAAGACAACACCTAAGTGAATTGTGGTTACTTAATTAGGATCTCGTGAGAACGAGGAGAGCCTCTCACATATTCCACCTTTTACATGGCCAGCCCAAGGATTTGAATGTTGATCTACTTGTGTTTCGATTGATTCATAGTGATTTGAATTTTAGGTTAAAAATTTTAGAGTTGGTTGTACTGTGAATTAGTTATACTGCATGTCTACTAGGTCCAAAGCTAGATATCATCCAGATAATCCAACGTTAAGTTATGAAACGAATTTTGATTTTATCACAGCCTTTAAGGATATTACCAAAAGGTTAAATGCCATGGTTGTTCCGTCGAGAATTTGAATGCGAGAGTAGGGACCCTAGAAGAAGAAAGAATGAATGACATGGAAGAACATATTAGGATTACCCTCCCCTAGATGCTTATCCTAGAGAGTGATATGACCATCCTGATTTTGATAGAGATCGCGATCTGGTGATCTGACCCTATCACAATCATAATGATCAGGATGAGAGAATACTTTAGAGTGTCAAGATCGAAGTCCCAAGCTTTGTGGGCCATCTGGACCCCAACGAGTATCTTGACTGGGAGGCAGACATGAACCATTATTTGAATGATATGACATATCTAAACAGGTTCGCTAAAATGAAGCTTCTAGGTCAAACCAAATTATATTGGCAAAATATGGAGTGACTAGCCATACATAGGAGATAGGAGCCCATAAGTACTTGGAACGAGATGAAAGATAAACTTTGTGAAAAATATCTTACTACTTGCTATCAGCAGCGTCTTCTGAACCAATGACAAAGGTTGACCCAAGATAGCAAGTCTGTTACTGAGTACATCACCAAATTTGATGAATATCTTATGCAATGAGGTGTTAGTGAAGACCCATCTGTCATCTTATCATGATTTAGAACTAGTTTAAGGGATGACATACAGAGAGAATTATTCATGCACGAGGTCTATAGCTTAGAACAAGCTTATCAATTAGCCTAAGATTATGAGAGATTCTAAAGGTTGTTGATTATCCGACAACTTGAATCGCATAAATCTAGTATTCTTAGTTCTAGACCCGGCTTTAATCAGACCCCTAGATCCAGCTTTAATCAAACTCCTAGATCCGGTTATAATCAGAACCCAACCAATCATTTCCTACTTGTTGGTCCCCACTGAGAAAGGATGATAAAGGCAAAGGAGCCTTGTAGAGAATTCGAGAGGAAATAGTTCAGGAACTCGACGCTTCAAGTGCAATGAGTTAAGTCATATCTCTAGTCAGTGTCCATCTTGAGCTCTATACATTAGATAGTCTGAAGAAGAGAATCTTGAAACCTTTTAGGAGATGAAAAAGTATACATAGCAGATACTAAGTCAGCTGAAGCTTATGAGGAACCTAGTGCTTTGGAGGAAGTTGACCCAGAAGAGAGAATGGGTGTAGTAAGATGCATTTTAGTCCAGCCAAAAGAAAGTGAAGATAGGCGTAAGACTACTATTTTCATACTTTCATAAGTTAGAAAATAAAGTATGCAAGTTTATCATTGATAGTGGTAGCTGTATCAACGCTATTCCTACTGATGCTATATCAAAACTTGATCTGACATCCGTATATCATCCGAAACCATACAAGATCGCCTGGATAGATGCATCGTCCATCCCAGTAAAGCACTATTGTCTGATCCCCATTAAATTTCAGTCTTATCAAGAAATATGTGGTGTGATGTTATGTCCATAGATGTAGGAAACATAATCCTAGGAGGGCCTTGGTTGTTTGATCAGGATGCAACACTTCATGGTCGATCCAATACGAGTACATTCATGAACAAAGGCAAGAGAATTACGTTATACCCTTCACCCCCTAGGAATATAAAAAGAATGATCCTTTAGAGTCCAAAGAGGAAAAGCAGAACAAGAGCTTACATTTAATCAGTGCAAAAGAGTTTGAAAGAAATTTAAGAGAAAACTTTTCTATTTGAATTCTAGCTGTTAAGAAAGTTAGCACGAAGGACACAAGTCATCACCCTGACTGATGGTCAATCCAAAGTTGTAAATAGAAGTTTAGAAAATTTGCTTCGATGTTTAGTTGGCGAGAATATGAAAAATTGGGATTTGCTATTACCTAGAGCCGAATTTGCGTACAATAGTTCTGTTAATAGGACTATTGGCATGAGTCCCTTCGAGATTGTATATGGCCATCATCCTAAAAAATTGATTGACCTCATTCCTGTATCCTTGCATAGTAGAACGTTTGAGATAGTGAAATCATTTGCATGACACGTTAGGAATCTGCACAAAAAAAATTGTAGAGAAAATTAATGTTAGCAATCAAATTTATAAATAATTAACAGATTCACACCGATGAGCCCATGATTTTGCTGAAGGTAATTATGTTATAATTTAGGTTAGGCCAGAACAGTTTCTTTCAAAAACTATCAAAAAATTACATGCACGTGGAGCAGGTCCCTTTAGGATCTTAAAGAAAATCGAACCAAATGCATATATTATAGATTTACCGTCTAATTATGGCATCAGCTCTACTTTTAATATTTCGAATCTAGTTAAATATAAAGAACCAATAATGATATCTAGTGATCTATTTGAGTCTAACCCATCCATTGAGAGTGAATCCCAACCCAAGTGTCCATAGCCAAAATTTTCTACAAAACATGATCGTATTGAAAAAATTTTGAATGAACAGATAATTCTACCAGGAGGAAAGGATATCAAAGGTATCTGATTCATTGGTAAGGCCGATCTAAGTTCGAGAATACATGGATAACCCGAGAAGAGCTGTAAAGAATTGATCCTGATCTACTCGAGCACTATCAGAGCCGAGCTGACCTTTATTCGATGGAGTCGAATTCTCTCCAGTTCAGGAGAATTGGTGTGGACACCAGTCACTATGATTCCTTATAGCTCGATTATGGATAGAGCCTCCATCATTTTTATTTTGAGTCATGTAATTTTTATCTTTTGAATCCTGTAATAAATTTGATCTTTAAATCGGGTTTGATTTGTAATTGAATCCTAGTTGGAGTCAACCATGTTCAGTTGGAGTCAGTCACCTTGAAGACGCACGAATTTGAATCAGATTCTTATCTAGTTAGGCATTTGAGGTTGGTTGTGAGCGACAAATAAAAGAAAGGGATGTGTGTGCAAGAATGTGTAATCGGATTTTTTCTCACTGTAATCCTTTCTCAACGTCCCTCCCACTTCATGCATGGGATTTAACGCCTTCCTCATCTGGGAGTTTCACACCTTCCTTCTGTTCGGATTGTTAGAGTTTCTTTAAAATGAGAACAAAGGGTCTTGTAAAGAATAGATGACTGAGAATAATATTTCTGTTTCTTATCTCTACGTGTTCTCTTCTCCCTCCTTTCCTCCATCTATTATTCTTCCTTCTTCTATCCCCCTCTTCCCTCTCATCCTATCTTCCTCTCTTCCTTTCTCCTTTCTACTGTCTTTCTTCCGAATTTCCTCAAGATTTGAAGGTGAAGAACGACGACTCCTTGACAAATCCTATCAAAATCTACAGGATCCCAACTAGCATCTCCTTCCCTATGGTTACATCCTCCCTATGCTGCCATTAGCCCTCTAAGGATCCAATTTCAACGCCCCTTATTTTAGTCTCCCATATTGCTATCATCTTTTGATAGATTCAATCATTTCACGATTGTTGAAATTGAAAATTACCTTCATTATTGCAAATAGTTCTTTGCAAGTTCGGATCGAATCTCGTGACCTTGGATAACGGAAAGATTTTTCGACAACCACAGTCTGATTCGACATCCGAATCCTTCCTCATCCAGAAGTCTTCATCGACATATTGTGAGATCTCTTGCTTCTAAATAGATTTCTGAGTAGATCGTTATTGTAGAGAGTTAATCTCTTATTTATTTATTAATTAGATTTGAATTCTTTTAATCATGATCTGATGTCCTAATCTTAGATGGTTTCTCAATCGTCTACAATCCGAATCTAGATCTAAGGGCAGATCAATATGCATGCACATCAATGGTCTTTTTTTGATTTTAGCATAATCATTTTTTTAGTCTTTGATTTACTGGCTTTCTATTAATTATTAATAAATTTGAATATTTGCTTCCTCTAGATCTGAATCATCCCACATCAGTTCTAGTTGGATCGTCTCCCGAAAGGAGTGGTGACGAGCTCTTTAGCTAGCTCTCTTTGAGACCCTTTCACCTTCTCCCTATGATCTTCTATTGGTAGGGCCTCTATCGGTTTCTTGCCTTTGATAATAGCGAAGAAGCACTGTTGAGCAAGCACTTGGTCTCTCCAGATTTCACCAACTCCGCATCGAGTCGGAAATTTGACCATCAGATGGTACGCAGAGATAATTGCTCAAAATGCATTGAGTTCGGGTTGTCCTAAGATTGCATTGTAAGTAGAAAGCACACAGATGATAAGAAAAGTTAGCTGCTCGGTTCACTATTATGGCTCCATTCTGACGATCACTAGGAGAGTAATTTCTCTCTCTACTACCATAGAGTCTTCAAAAAATCTGACTAAGGGAGTGTTCACATGCCTTAGTTGATTAATGAGCAATCTCATGCATTGGAAAGCATCATAAGATAAAATATCTGTACAGCTTTCATTATCAAAAAGAACTCTTTTTACATCATAATTTGCCATTATCATTGGGATGATGACAGCATCATCATAAAGAGTTTAAATCCTTGAACATCATCATCAGAAAAGAAATCAAGTCACTTTTCCTCTGCCTCTTTGGTCTTCCAACTCAATCCTCTACCCCCCTATCGCTTCTCAGGCCCGATATCATATTGATGATGTCAGCCATAGGATGATTGTTGTTGTTATCCTCATTAAGCTGGTGTTGGAGCAACTTTTCGGATGCTCAATTCTGCTACTCTCGAACATATTTGTGGAGATAGTCTCTTCGGATGAGATTCTCTATCTCCTCCTTCAATTGGAGGCACTCCTTGGTATCTTGACCGTGGTCATGATGAAAGCAGCAGTACTTCCACTTATTTTATCGAGTTGATGGGATCTTTATCAGTAAAGGTCGATAGAGGTAAGCTTCACCCTCGATCTCCATGAGGATCTGGATTCGAGGGGCAATCCGTGGGGCATAGCTATCGTAGTGCTAGGGTGGACTCTTCACTCTGGCACTTTTAGTGGTCGGGAGGATTCTGCTTCAGTTTGGATTAGGATGCATCCTCCTACATACACTTCTTTTATTGGAGGTCCGACCTTCCTCCCGCCAATGCATGATCCGGTCCTCTTCGGCCTGCATGTACTTGGAGACCCTGGCTAGGAGGTCGGTGTAGTCCCTTGGATATGTCTTATCGAGGGAGTAGATGAGGCACTCATTATGGAGGCCTCACTTTAGAGCCAACATAGGGATGGCTCATCCAGGTTGCGCATCTTTAACATGGCCGCATTGAAAAGTGCCACGTAATTGCCTAAAGACTCTCCCTCTTCCTAGTGGAGGCAGAAGAGGCTGTTTGAAGTCCTCAATGGGACTTGACTGTTGCCAAAATGAGCAGCAAAGTAGCATCCAAGTTGCTCAAAAGAAGAGACGGACTCCAACAAGTACCAAATCCATGAAGCCTTCTTTAGAGTTGTAGGGAAGGCAAGGCAATGAAAGGCATCCGAAGTGCCCTAGAGTATCATTAGGGCCTTATAGCCCTGTAGATGGTCAGGGGGGTCAATGGAGCTATCGTATGGTTCCACTGTTGACATCCTAAACTAACTCAGGATTGGTTTTTGGAGGATGGAGCAAATAAAGGATGGTCAAGAACTGAAGCCAAAGACGTAGTTGTTCCCTCTACCACCCATCTGGACTTTAGCAAGTCATTGTTCGATCTCGTGGATCTTCTGCTCGAGATCTCTTTCTCGATGGGACCACTCTGACGAGGAGCATCGTCTAGTGTCTAGTCCCCACTAGGAGGTCATTCGCATCGCCAACCATCGGCAGACCCATAGTAGGAGGGTGGCCACTGATCGAGGGAGATCGAGCGGAATGTCCCTCAAGGAGGGTTCTCCAGGACTGGGGATTGATCCTAGCGACTGTATCGAGATGGCACCACCTGGGGAGTAGGCCGAGGCAGTTGCCGCAGTTTCATGGTGTGTTGCAGGTGCTGGACAGAGTTCGTCAATGCTTGGACCTAACAGACTAGGTCATCGAATCGCTGAGACTTTGCCACCACAGGCGGCTACTCCCAGTTCCCCCACTCTATGCGAGGTGGATGATTGGATGGCTTCGCCTTGGCTTCGATGAGTCGATGGTTGGTGGAAAGCAGTGAAGCAACATGGCATACTCTCTTTTTAGTTGGATTGTTGACCCTTCTTTTAGCGCCAATCTATTACATCAAGACTTCGGAGATGCTAATGTGATCATGGGCGGAGGGAGATTTGGATACTAAGACATTGGAACAAACCTGCAAAAGAAGTCCGCTCATATTGGAGATGGGGCTTCGGCCAAGGACCCTCCAATGCTTAAGTCAGTCGGAGCTTGAGCACACAGAGAGAGAGTATGCGAACTAAGAGAGGCATGGATTGGCTTACTGGAGTCCTTTTTTGAGGATCCCCTTAATACCTTCTTACATGGAGGTACCAAAGTTTGTTACACCTTGGTCCGTAGGTTGTCAGACCTGGACATATGGGTTGTTAGTCATGGGTGTTTGTTATGCCCATGTGGCCGTATTCTGAGAGTTTTTAAGGAGATTTCAACTGATTGTCCACATGGCCTGACGAGTCAACGAACTGAGGTTGGCTCACACAGAGAGAGAGTATGCGAACTAAGAGAGGCATGGATTGGCTTACTGGAGTCCTTTTTTGAGGTCCCCTTAATACCTTCTTACATGGAGGTACCAAAGTTTGTTACACCTTGGTCCGTAGGTTGTCAGACTTGGACATATAGGTTGTTAGTCATGGGTGTTTGTTATGCCCATGTGGCCGTATTCTGAGAGTTTTTAAGGAGATTTCAACTGATTGTCCACATGGCCTGATGAGTCAACGAACTGAGGTTGGCTCAGGGCTGAGGTACCGTCCCAATCGGATCTGTGTCAACATAGATAGAGGGACTTTGTTGGTGGGATTCCAATCTAGAGATCGGTGTTGGTTACAGACATCATTCCTATTTATAGTGGGATATCAACCTGGAGGTCAGTGGTATCTCGAGCTGGGGGTCGGATGGAAGCTGAAGAGATCGCTTTGTCTTAATTCTCCAAGGCAGATCTGATGGTACTCGTCTATAAGGTTCATGTTGGTGTTCTTGTCAATCTAGGATTTTCAAGAATGAGTGCCGAGGACATCGACTAATGTGGCACGATCCCATAACATCTTTGTTTAAGACATTGAGAGAACACAAAATTTATCAATCCCACCTATGACGGGACACAAAATTTACTGATCCTAACTATTATCATAGGTGAAATTTTATTTCATTGATTTTTTTTAGAGTTTGTTAAAATAATTTAGATTTCTCTCAAAAGAATATACAATCTATATAATTATATTAAAAAATTAGTGACCTTCCGATGCAATAAGTACGTTCTTTATTGGAGATATCATATGTCACCATTTAACAGCTGATGTATTTATATTTATACAATACACTGAAGGAGAGCCCAAAATACTAGTATGCCACATGTCGAACTCAGACTCTCCATGATGATTTTTTATTTTTATTTTTATTATAAATAGATGATTATACCATTCTAGTATAAGAACAATCCAAAAAATCAGTATATAAAATATTATACAATACCTAAGAGCATCGTCTCTTTTGCGTCAAGACCAATCTTCAATATAATTAGCAATAAAGAAAGCCACCTAATCCGTAGTGTTGTTCACCTTTTGATAAATATAACTGACAACCATTATAAAGAACTGGCAGAAGGACTTTCAGATATCATAGAGCAGTAGATGAGTTTGCAACTACTTCATGTTATCCTGGATCCGGCTTATGACCGCCTGACACAGTTGTCCTCCACAAAGATTTCTCTGGCTCCTGTCGTGCGTAAATGATGCCGGTCCAGGTGCTTGGAGCTTCGCTCGAAAGACGGGCGGCTACTAAAAAAAAAAAAAAAATATATATATATATATATATATATATAT
>KE505062.1:146927-176662 GCA_000441515.1 Elaeis oleifera | reverse complement strand
AATAATAAGGAATACAATTAACAAAAAAAAAAAAAAAAAAACAAAAAACAAAAAACAAAATAAAAAGAAGAAGAAGAAGAAGAAAGTTACAAATATATTGGTTGAATTAAAAAGAAAATGAATTTTTAAACAAGTAAACAATAACATGAATCTGTACCTTGAGATAATATTTGTTTGCAGACATTTGCACCAAGCGATTCTGCCCAAATCATGGCTCCATGCTGCAACTCTTGAGCACAAGCGAGAGCCATACTAGACCAGGCACTAATATAAGCATGCTGTTCCTCTTTGGATGCTAATTCCAAGATATGCAGTATTGAGGTGGAATGCTCAAAAAGTTTAATTGCTGAACCTAAATCTTTCCCTGCCTGCATTAAACCAAACAAGTTAGCACAGACAGGACTAATATAGCCTAGGAGATGCTATATACATTCATTATAAAACTAGTTAGTTTATATATAATGATAATGAATCCTTCAATTTCCATTGTCCCTCTGGATAAATTTACAGTTATGGAAGAATTTGTCAGATTAATTCTACAATATAAATTTCATAACACAATGCAAATAAGCATAAGTAATAATGGGTACTTCCCTATCATCTCCACAAAAAAAAATGCACATGATTATTGAAAATACCTTATTAGCGAAACTAAATATTTGAACTGTATCAATCAATTTTTCAGAAGATCTGGATGACTGTTTCAGGAATAGGTAATAAAATCTTTGATCAAGGAGCCCTCCACAAGAAGACAATCATACCATACTGTTGATGTTATTACAAAATCCTTTAATTTTTCTTTCCATATAATAAATGGCATCCCAAAGACTCAAAGAAAGAAGTTATAAGCATCAAAGTTCTGCTTTGTTAGTTCATCGGTGCTCAGTATTCTTTGCTCAACATCACAATTAATCAGGATCAAAGCAAGGTGAATTTAGTGGAGAACAAAGTAGTCAAAATTTATTCAGATAAACATATACCCATCAATCAAGCCTGTCCCATCTATATATACGCTACTTTATGAATTCTCATTGCCCTGACCATCAAGTCCATTTATCACGCACTAAGAAGTGTCAATAATATTGAAAGTAACATACCAGAAATGGAAGGGAACATACCGACAATATTTTTCTGACAAGTGATATTCTTGCTCAATAGCTTTGAACTGTGGTTCTCCTATGACTTTAAGCAGTTGACTAACACACACATCTTTTGATGGGTGTTTCTTAATGTAAGCATCCTTGGCAACTAAGGCTTCTCCCAACTTCTTATAAGCTTCCTGGAGATGGGAAATAAAGAAATAAGAGTTGCATTTATGTCTCAAAAAGTATAAGATTAAATTAATAAGCACTGTCAAGAAGAACAAATTCACATGGATGACCGATAACAGTTTTGTTCATTGAGAAACTAAAGGACTTGGTTAGGAATTTGAAAATAAGAAAAGCATATTTTAAATTAAAAGAATAAGTAATGTATGTGAGTAAGATTCAGAGCAAGAAAGCAATAGATGATACACAGGGTATATGTAGAATATAGTCCATACATGCGATTCTGTAAATAATTCATGGTTCTAGATCAAGGTTTTAAACAATCATCACAACAGTTACAGAGGCCTTTTGTTAAAATGACCATTATCTTTCATGCAACAAATGGCCATGGAACAATATTTTTAAGTTCCAATATCTAAGTCAGCTGAAAAGAAAATGATTTTTTTCCTTGATAAATAGTGATTTAAGCAAATAACTTAATATTTGCCATTATTTTCTGTTGAAACAGCTAATAATGGCAATTATAACAGCCGATCTTTTATTCCAACATGTCCAACCCTGGCTTAACTGAGTTAATAACATGCATTACTTCTGCCGTGACAAGAATGATTTCGGATGGGACCATTGCTTTGGGATGTTGGTAGTCGTTATTTAAACCATGTTCCAGATAGATATTTGATCTCAATGTCCAATAGCTTCAGGTTGTCAAACCTTGAAATTTAGCTTTGGCACATTTTGTGTGCAAAACATGGAACCGAGACAACTATATATACACTATTCATACAAGAATATGGTCATCATGTGAATAAATTGATCATCATGCTTATATATTGCTCACTGAAGAAATTGATCACCATCAACTCATAGTATGATGATAATACTTAATTCATTAGGTTCATATCAGTGTGATTTGTAATATACAATATTAGGATGCAGTGAAGTACCTACCAAGGTGCAAAAACTGATGGAGAAGTTGGTTGATAGCTTATTCCATGATAACGAGAAAGCCCGAAATGATTAAAAAAGTATTCTTCTGTCAGTTATTAGAAATACAGGTGGCAAGCAAATTTTTGCCAACTATCATGAATTTGAAGATATAGCCCGGAATATGGAATTAAACAATAGGGAAGTAGCTAGATGTGAACCAACATGGCAACAAATACTAGGGATGACGTGATTCAACCTTACCCAAAAGGTTTGACAACCATGGAAGTTACTTTCTTGTTTAGGCTGACCGGGATTTTAGAACTACATAATAAGCACCATAGGATCGGATATGTGAAATTCCAAGATGTACCAATGGGATGTGTTGGGTTTAGTGATGGCATGTGGAGCATGCCCAGAGGGTTCGTACAAGGGCCAGATACAGCTATGCAAAGAATGACAATTCTCCACTGCAGACCTACAGTTGTACCTACCTTCTCCATACAATTCACCTTATATATGATCTGTAAAAATTCTATTTAAGTTATGCAATGCTAATATGATTGAATTTTATATTGGATTAAAATGGATTTTATAAGATGACTGTTTATTCAGTTCACTAGAGAAAGATTTGGAAAAGGGACTTTTCCAGAAAATGTGAAAATAGTTGTTTGTTACCCGGGGAAAAAAGGGAACTTGGGAAATTATTTTCCATACAGACTATCGTTATAATTTATAAACCTTCTGCATCACCAAAAACTGCTAAAAGGTTCAAAGCTTATTATATCTAAATCTCAATCCTTGAAAAGGTGTTTTAGAGGCCCTAGAAAGTTTTTATTTCCTTTATACAGAAGCTTCTCCATTTGTCTGCATATTAATTGACCACCTAAATCAGTAAACTTCAAGGAGCATATGAAAATTTAACTTAACAGGGTGATAGAAATGAGAGTGTTAGGCCCCAGTAAAAGATCAATGGCTAAGAGATGAGTCATTGTGATCTATTTAGCCCCAATGTATAACATAAATAAAAGAAAGACAGGACACTGTCCTTGCAGCAACATAAGGCATATGATAGGAAGACATTCTTCAATTCTGTACCACGCAAACCTTTGAGAATTATAATGGTTGTAATGCTGTACACAGATAGAGTGGGCTTTTTGCAGAACAAGAGAAGCAAAGATGGATAAGTTGAGCTGGATCTGCTGAACAACTAGTACAAATTTGATTACGAAGAAGTATGGTAATGGAATTGCAGAATTTGAACTGATTGAAGATGTAGTTGTGGAAATTTTCACCAAGACATGCTGTGTACACAAAATGATCAACAAAGATATGATAAATGTATGTTAAAGCAATAAGATTATGGATGAAAAGTTTGGAAAGAAGAGTATGGAAGTTAATATGTACAGAAGTTGCTCTCTAAAAAAACATGCACTGGTACAAAGAACATGAAGAAAATTGTTTTTTTTCAACAAGGCATTAAATTATTAAATCATTCTATCTCAAGAATGTCCAGCCCTAATCCTGTTTGGAAACATTTGGATATTTGACATGCAAAAAAGTTCATCCTGTTGAGACACTAATAAGTAACACATGCCTCCACAATCATAGTAAACCCATAGATTACAAAGTAGTATAAATGCATCAATTTCAGAGTAACCCATTCATTTAATTAGTAATAATGCATTTTATGATTGGGTGTCAAGAAGTAAATTGATTTCATCAAAAGAACAAAAAGTTACACTTCATCTTCTACTATTATAATGTAAACTCTTGAAGGTAGGACTCCACTGCCTATCTAACTCCACCTTCACAATAATTACCAAATTGCCTCTCTACTTTCTGCAATTCCCTATAAGGCTATAACAGTTAACATCTTCATAATATCTTTCCCCTTCAGGCCACATGCATTATACATGTCAGATACTAGTCTACAATAACATGAACATATTTTACCTCATAGATCAATCAGCAAAACCAATCAACCCTTATCCCAACTATTTAGATCAATCTCAAGGATTTAAATAGTGCTAGCACAAGGCATGTCAGGCAGTGTTTAGCACATGCCCTGCCTTATTTTGAAGAATCCAAACAAAATGAAAAACTCTTGGCTTGGAATCAAATGGTACCAAGCCATATTGTTGCAAGTCAATACATGCCAGCATGGATTGATATGGGCCTGCACACCCCTAGCCAAACCAGACCAAAGTCAGTTGTTGGCATGGCAAAAGTCAGGCATGATCAGCACTTAAATAACTTACAATTCATCATCATCAACCAATTTTATTAAGCTACCTCAACAAAACGTTGGCATCATTCCTTGGCTAACAAATAAATGTGGCATAATATGGCTTATTGATAAAAATAGACAAATTCGAGCTCTGTTTGTGGACCAATAACATTGGTTCACTTGTGTTAGCTTCTAAGTGTACTAGAGTGCAGCATGAGGCGAATGCACATGTTTTTTTTTAAAAGTAAAATAGCATTTATTTTTAAATAAACAGCACATATGTCAAAAGGACTTGAACCTTTGGCTTATGGTTAATATAATCCAACTTAGGTACACCTAGTCTCGCAGGATGGGAGAGACACAATGGGATAGGTGGATGGAATGTGAGATACGGAAGGAGGGTGCGGAGATATGAACAATTGGTCATGCCTCATGCCCAGAAACATTAAAGGAGTTGGTGTTATGTAGTAGAATAAATATTATGTCATTTAGATGCTATCAGGCCACCAACCAGCCCATAGGTAGTTCAGTAAGCATGCTTTTCCTGCGAGGCTTGTCTCAAGTTCAAATCCACGTATGTTGCTCCCAGGATTCAACAACACATTGGGCACAGATCATGCAGGGATGGTGTGGTGGTTCTAGAGTGAAGGTGGCATAGATTCAACTAAAAGAACAAGTTCAGAATGCCCGAGTCAACCAATCCTGTGTAGAATGTAATTTGGGCCCACAAGCCTTGGTGCCCCTTGCTACAACAACAACAGACTGGGCTGGCCAAGTGTCACGAATGTGGCAACATAGTGGAGAGTAGCGAACATGATCTGCTTCAACATGCACTTCCACCTCAAACATGGAGAATATTCATTTATCAGCATTATTTGAATCAAACATTAAATATTATTTAAAATTATTAAAAAAATCTAGAACTAAAAATATATATTATCTTCAATCACTTCAACAACAACAATAATACTAATACTAACAATAAACATTAAATGGCTAATGTTGCATAGGTACCATCAATGCAAACTATAGGTTTCCAAGGCTAAATATCGATCAACATAATAGGTCTTTTAGATCCAAATAAAGTGGTTATTTTCATAATGGTTTGTACTCAATTTAAAACATCATGTCCACTCTCCTAAGTGGACCAATATTCTCCTCATCTGGAGATGAACTTTATTTTAATAATAGCTCCCTATCCTTTGGGGATTACAGAAATGTCCTTTTAGCAATGGCATGTAATTTTATTTTTTAACAAAGTTTTAGCTTTTTAGGAGTGGTTGTTGAACATAAGCAATGGTATATTTTAAAAAATAAGTAAAACTACCTCCAGAACCTTATACTAAACAAAATCCTAAAGAACCTACTCCCTCTTTCTCATCTATACAATAGGTGGAGAAAACTAGCTAAACCAGTAATTCGCTCTCTCCATCTGTATGGAAAGCGTTACCATAGGACTGAAAATGAATCAGATATGGATCAGACACTAACATATCCATATCCATATTTACTTTATTTAACGAATACAAATACGGATATAGATAGTAATCAGATGCAAAAATTTATATCCATATTTGTTTTAGACTGATACGGATACAAATCGGATACCAAATATACGGATATAGATATGGATATAAGTTGGATGATTAAACTTTATGGCTACAAAACAAAGATATTACTAAGTGAATGATAAATCAAGTTCATAGCATGTTAACATGATCATTTATTTTCTTAAAAATTCACGAATGCTATATAAAATTGAATAGGATTACAAATGGAACCGGATTTTCAGGTACGGATTGGATAGTTGTCTATCCATATTCATATCCATTTTTTTTAATGAATATGGATGCGAATACAGATATTAGTCGGATGCTCAAATTTCTATCCATATCCAGATAGATTTGGATACAAAACGGATCCGGACGGATATTATCCGATCCACTTTCACCCCTATGTTACCGCCCTTTAATTTTGGGATATTCCTTCATTGGTAGTTTAGGTCTCCAACATGGCTTCACCTCCTCTCTTTGTTGCAGCTGACGACAATGGTGATGTAGCACCACCTAGGACCTAGCTGTGGAGATCCCCATCTTTGAATCCCCAATTAGATGTTCATCAACATCCCCTTTTGGCCCCACATACCAAGTGCACCAGTTGAAGTTGGTCATCCAGCATTAGGGACACATCCAAGAGACGAAGCTTGGCATTCATCAAGTAAATTACCTCTATTTTCTACGTATTAAAGTATATTTTTCCATAACTTGGCTTCCCTAAAATTTTCTTTTCCAAGCCCCGAAATGTTGTAGTAACTCAATATGCAACTCAAAAAATCACCAGCTAGTGTAATATCATCACAATGTGAACAGTTCACAGTGGAATATGGTTAAGCGAGTTTCTTGAGTAATTTTTTCTGAGTTACCATAGCATTGCTCTTCTAACAGCAATGGATTGGGTTGGCCTAGTGTCACAAATAGTGGAGAGTAATGAACATGCTTTGCTTCAGCATATATGCCCATCTTAAGTGTGTGGCGGTTTAAATATGGCATCCACAAGCTATCGCAGCGGCATCTTCTCATGACCTACTATTGTTTCTTCAACGCAATTTTGGCAATCGAGAAGCACTAGAAACTGAGTGCTATGAACTTTGGCTTTTCTAGAAGTGCATAGGTCAGGGTTCTTAGAAGGAACCCAATACGAAGCAACAGATTCTACTACATGCTGACTTCCACCAAGCAAAGGAGTATGAAGCCACTTTTAGTCCACCTTGACTTCAAGCAATTACAACCACTAGGAGGCCACACCCTATTCTAGGTTTTCTTCACCCTTACATTTTCCCCTCTCCCAGCCCCTGCAAAAGGGTGCCTTAAATTGAATGCTGAAGAATCTCTAAAATTCCCATCCATGGTGTGTACCACATTTGTTACCCGTGAATAAGAGTTGCGTCTTAGATTTGTGAGAGTTTCTTCTTTGGCTGGTGCTTGGGTCCCTTGTCCATCAAAAACCCTCTTATAGGGCTTTATTCTCGCTGCATAACTCATCTACCAAGAAGCAAACAAAAGATCGATCAGGTTACCAGTTTTGCCTCAATTGTGGTGGAAACCATTGTTTGAGATGCATTCTTGCAGATGCCAGTGGTTTCTTTTTCTGAGTAAAGGTTCAGAAACCTCAAATGGCTTTCATTAAGAAAAGAAGAAAATATCAGGGGAAGAAAGAGAGAAAGGAAAAGAAGGAAAAGGAAAAGGAAAAGGAAAACAAGAAGGCAAAACAAAACATGAAGATAAATAACAAATTAAGGATCAGTAAATTGCTTGTTTTTGTGAGCAGAAACCATCCAAGTCCAATCTTTTAGGAGGAAATTGATGAAGTCCAACTTAAAATTAGAATGCCTCGCTAAAGATTCTAGAGTTCCTTTCCTGCAATTCTGAAGGTTGTTTGTTCGTTCTGTGTTGTAACTAGGGATATCTAGCATCACTGCTATGGAATTTAGCAAAATGTTATTTAATCAGTTTGTTTTGGTCAACAGACCTCATTATGCATGAAGCAAATTAACCCATGTAGCATCTCTATCCTTGCTACATCATCCAAACCCCACATCTCCACCCTCTTTCTTATTCCTCTCCTATTCTTCATCTTTCCTTTCTTTTGCTTTCATTTTCTTCTATTGCTGCATGGACTGGCCGCACTATTTAATAAGATGATGAATCATTGCATTAACAACAATTGCCCAGCTTATAACATATAATCATTATCACCTCACTGGTATTGGGCTTAGAGGTTATCTTTTTCACGACAACCATTATGAGCTTCAACCAAGTCAAAGGAAAGCAATTGAATTGAAGACAAAACTAGAACATAAAAGGATTATTACATGGTCAAGAAGGTTATAAAGAGAGCCACACAGGAGAACATATTAATAAATATGTACATTAATTCGTAGACACATACATAGATATGCATAAACGTAAATACAACAGAATTATTAAACCAACATGGAGGAAAAGAAGGGTGCACACAATGCCAGATGACCTAAATATCCTTTATTCCCATTTTCTTTCATAAGAAATGAAGTAGTGTTGTAATTTATCCAGCTGTTATTTGCATATAAATATGTCAATCACATGAGCAAATGATGAAGCATTTTGTTGCCTGTTTAAGAAAGAAGAATATGCTTGCTACCTTTCAGAACTATCACATGGGAATAAGGATTGCATTTACGTTGGGTGATGGTCCATAGAGTTACTTTTGCTGCTGTTTGTGTTATATTTTGACTAATGAATACATGTTTACAGATATTGTATTTAACTTGAGCATTAAGACAGCATATTCCTCAAAAGAGGGAAAAAAAAGCAAATGTTGCTAAAAGTAGAGTAAAAATAATTGCACTCACCTGGATTTCCTCATTGATTATCATTGCTTTAGCTTGTTCACCAGAGAGAGAAGCAACCTTTTGAGCTTTCTAAAATCAAAAATATTTCACATACTAAGCACAGTGAAATTATATTGAAAAAAATTATCATTTAACATGCACTAACCTTGAGATCATCAAGAACATGAACTGTTAAGAATAATGCTTCTTCTTTCAATCTACGGAACAGATCTAGAAAAATGTTGTGCGCCAACTCAGTAGAATTACATTGATCTGTTTGGACTGAAGAATTCTGATCACTGACTATTGTTTCTGTAGCCTTCTGGAATTCCCAATCAATTTCATCAAAGTCATCATTACCATTTGTGCTGACAGAATGTGAGCATTCAGCTGAGCTTTGTCCATTTTCTCTGGGATTTTGTGTGAGCTGAACATTTTCTAGATCAGCCTTTTGTACAAATTTGAGATGCTATCATTAAAATCAACAACTGAATTATCACTCAAGTCCTTGATTTCATTTCCCACGTAGCTAGGGTCACAAAGGAACCCATTATTATCCTTAAAGGTTCCAGGATCTTCGTGTCCATTTGTGTAAGTAGATGCAGGCCAATCACCAAGATTATTCTCCCACAAGATAGTGCCCTGTAAACACAAAATATCAGATTTGTCTCCTATAGATTTATTTATGTACTGGTTTTTAAGGAAACATTCAGTATTCAGACAAAGTGTCAACATTAAAGCATAAATGCAGTTCAGCATTACCTAAGCAACAAAACGAATTGACTAATTGACAGTATTTAACAGACTCTGGTGGAAGGAAACAATAAAATTAATACAAGGGATCACCTTTTTGTAGTGGTGAATATCAACAAGGAATGAACTAACGAAAAGCACATATCACCATCATGAATATTAACAGTATCAAACTATATACATGATATTTTAAATTGGCGCAGCGAAAATTTGACTTTCCTACTAAAAGTACCATAATCAGATGACAGAATGCAGACATTGTCACTGAATAAATTATTCACCCAAAACACTGTAGCTTTTGAAGGAATGTGTTTGCATAAGAAAATCTTCTCTTGTGTCTATCAGCTATCTTATGAGTTGGACAATCTTATAAAGCCACCATAGTTTATATAACTATTACTTCACCATAGCGTCTATAATTATTACTTCACCTTACATGTCATGGGAAAGAACTCATTTTTTCCCTTTAAACAACTACATTTCATTGCACAAAGAACTTTGAAAAATGAAAAAGCGAAACTGAAAACAGGCAATAACTGAATTGTTTTATAAGTTGATTCTAAGTATATTCAGGATCAGATCTGTGGTATGCATTCCACACACTTGTCCATCATCTGTTATTTTTACAATAACAGGAGAGAAGACACTCGTGACTCCATAATTTATGCAATAATAGAACTTTTATTTCTACTTCACAGGTTGCATCAGGAAATATTTGTGGTACCAACATTTAAAAGGTTCCTAGTAGTTCTCATGGACATGGAGTTCATTGACATGACCATCGCAATCATGTAGACAATGGGTGAGGATCCATGCTGCCATATAGTCATTGCCATCAAGTTGGTCATGCTTGGGAAACAAGCCAAAACTTTGATGTTGATAAAGTTGGATAATAGTTCATTAAGTAACCACCCTTTCTATGACTTCTGACCAAGAAGAGAGTGACAAAAGAGAAGTAAATTCCAGCTACCATGCCAAATTCATACTTTCACTCGCAAAGGTCGCCCTTGATACTTGTTTATAACACAGTTAATCTTCTAATCTCTGCATCTAAAGGCATCTTTCCTATTTTCAGATAAAATTCCCTTTGTAAGAAATGACTGTATAAGGCCCCCTTCTTTACAATTATTACAATCAATAACTTCACCATCTAGCGACCGAGAAATGTACAACTGTTTTAGCTCTTGGTTCAACCTCAGGTGCAGTTTTCATATTTGATGGCCAAATCACTTCAGCATTGGTGGAAGCCCTCTTAACTTTCTGATAAACCATCACCTCCCCTTGAGAAAATTATCTATTTTGAAAGCCAAATATTGGAACAGATTTTTTCAGCCAAAGCTGTATCTTTTGCATCATCCTAAATCTCCATTATTGCATGAGGCTAAACGTAGCCATATGCTCATATCTATTTGAATTGTAGATATAGTGCATAGGCACCTTTTAGGCACGAAAGGACCATCTTCTCATCTTCATCAATCTAGCATCAAAAGTTAAACTCATTAAACCTTTGCACATACACATCAACTATCAGGATGCTTTGCCAAATAAAACCAGATGATAGGGCATTAACCCATAATGACTAGATGAGATGATGGCATATGTTTCTTTTTCAGTTGAATTTCTATCTCAGAGATCCTCAATTGCATTACCTGATCTTCCACTCAGTGTTTCAAAATGTAGCTGCAATATGTGGGCAGTCAAGAGACCTTATAGTGCATACCAAGCATGCAGGTTGTATACAAGGGTGCACATGCAGTTAACATTTCTTAATTGCTAAAATAATAAATACATTAAATACAATAAAATAATGGCAGCAACATTTTTTTGATCAAGAGTAGCAAAATTAACAACAATAACACCTAACAGTTGAGTGATAAATATAACAAAATCTGTATTCGCTATGCAAAACCTACATGCAACCTAACCATTAATCTTAAGGGTTTTTTGCATGTATATCTACGTAAACATTCAAATTTGCATAAATATCCTTTCAAAATTTATATTTGTATATATAGCCTTATAAATACTTGTTTTGCATGTATATCCTTCTTTTTCTTTGTTTTTTTGCATATGTACCCATATCATCTAACGCCGTTAAAAAATTAACGGTTTAAATTTAAATAACTAAAATACCCTTTTGAATAGATGTGCAAAAAAAAATTATAAGGATATATATGTAATAGCAATCTTACGAGAGTATTCATACAAATTTCAATGTTTAGAAGGATATATACGCAAAAAAATCTAATTTAATTTTATCTATTTCATCTAGATGGATTCGGGCCCTCTTACTCCACCATATAGTAACATATTACACAATATAACAACATGATGATGATATTATATAATATTTTATATATTAGAATACTATATTATATTTTACTTTAGGCAAGATGGGACGACTATGTCCATCTTATAACAATATAATATATCTTATATATTTCACAAAGACATATTTGATAAAAATTTTTAAATAAATATAATAAGATTACAAATTCTCATTGTTACGTAATGCCCAAACCCACAATTATGTCTATTATGTGCAAATGTACAAGCTATCCATTTAATATTAGATTTAGATATTTTTTTCAGAAACATATTATTATACATTAGATGAAATATGGATGGTTACGATCTGTCTATTTTTTAGGTAAAATAATTTTAATCTATCATTTGATAAAAGAATCATTTTATCTAATGTGAGTCAATAAATTAAGTATATTTGTTATTTTAGTTGTGCATGTTAATTTTTCTCTATTAGAATAAGGAAAGAATTAACAAACCAAGATAGGTATATTACACACTCTAATTGAATTTTTTGCATGTATGTCCTTCCAAACATTCAAATTTATATAAATACCCTCATAAAATTACTATTTGCATATATACCCTTATAAATTTTCTTTTGCATATCTACCCATAAGGGTATTTTAATCATTTTAATGTTAAACCGTTAATTTTTAACGGTGTTAGATAATATGGGTACGTGTGCAAAAAAAAATATTTTATAAGGATATACATGCAGATATCAATTTTAAAAGATATTCATACAAACTAAAATGTTTAAGAGGATATACATGTAAAAAAATCCTAATCTTAAACAAATTCCATTTAAAAAACCCATGTAAGGGTGGGTCGCAAATATGGCCCGCAATACTAAGAATGTTGCATATGCAGCCACACAATATTAAGCAGGCCATATATGCACTACACAATGCTAAGTGCACTGCCCTTTTTTTCAGTTTATTTGCAGTCTAATTAGGTACAATAAGTATATATGGGTAATACATAAGGTTAGGGGACTGCATTAGTCATAGCAATTCATGGCCTGATGTGCCAACACAATATAAACCCAACATGCGATAAGCAGGTTTTGAGTTTGACAAAAAAAATGGGTTCAAGTTGTCAACAAGTCAACGCAACTCGACCCGTATATTAAATGGTTCCCCAGGAAGAAAGGATACTTCAAATCATATGCCATGTCCGTATTGGATACCAACACTCAATGCATACTTCTTGAATACATGTCGAATGCTTATATTAAGTATTTTATTTTAAAATTTTAAAAACACTCTGTATACTTCCCATATGTACTTTGGATGCTTCCCCAATACCTCCAAAAAAGGAGAGGGTCAATTTTGTAGTTTTCTGAAAGTATGGATTGTGATGTATGGAATAATGAGTAATGATGAGCTTATAAAATTAACGCTGCCTTATCAAGTATAGAATATATTATTTGGCAGCTTCCAATGCTTTATGATTCCTATTTTATATACATGCATTCATAGATAGGGCTGTCAAAATGGGCTTGGCCCACAGGGCCAGCCCGGCCCAACCTTGTAAATGGGGTGGTTGGGCTGCCATATGAATAGCCCAAATAACAACCGGGCCTATTTGGCCCACCCACATCAGTCCAAGGGCTAATATGGGTTGGGCCGAGCTAACTCGGGTGGGCCATGAAAATTTAAAAAAAAATCTTAAAAAAAAATCCTATTCATTTTTAATCCCTGACTCCTGAGCCCCATTGCCCCACATCGCCGACCGCTGTCGCAGACCAGCTAGACAACCACCTCCGCCAGTTCCTCTCCCTTTCGCCTCCCAGCTCTAAAAATCCCCCTCCTCCTCCTCATCGCCAGTGCCGCCACCTTCGGCCTCCGAGTCCAATCACGAATCAAGATACGCCGGCCCCTCCTTCCGTCGATGGACGCCCCTCCATCTAACCTCCGAGCAATCCCCCTCCTTCAGACCCCTCCTCCCTTCCGTCGACGGACGTCCCTCCATCCAACCTCCAGACGAACCCCCTCCTTCTCCTCCTCCTCGTCGCCAGCGCCGCCACCTCCGAGTCAAATCCGGCCTCGGCTTCTCCTCGGACTCTCTCGATCTCTCTCTACTCTCCAAGCTCGACCGCTCGAGGTGCCACCACCTCCGAGTCAAATCCGACCGTGGCTCCTCCTCCTCGGGCTCTCTTAGTCTCTCCACTCTCCGAGTCAAATCCGTGCTGCCTCCGACCTCTCCTCAGGCTCTCTCGATCTCTCTCCACTCTTCAGGCTCAACCGCTCGAGGCTCTTCCCTCTCGGGCTCTCCGTCTCTCTTTTTTTCACTCTTCACTCTTCAGTCATTTGAGGTTCAAGGCCCATGAGCTAGCCCGACTCAGCCCACAGCCCTTAAAGGACTGGGCTGGGCCAGCTATATTGTGTCCCATTTTTTGGCTGGGCCTAGCCCGGCCTAGCCCATCAAATTTTAAGCCCTTGTGGGCTGAGCCGGACCAACCCATTTTGACAGTACTATTCATAGATGCATGTATGCATGTACAAAACAAATACATACATATACATGTGCATGTGTGTATATATAAATATTGACATATCTTAGCTGCACCATGCCCTACTTTTCAAGATTTGTTGCATCAGTGTTTCTGAATCATATCATATCATATCACGCATGGTTCCAGTCCAAGTTTAAAGTTGTGACCCATTTAACCCATCTGATAATGGGGTGAGGTAAAGTGAACCTGTTTGCAACCCATTTGTGACCTGTTCATAAGTCATTACTTGTGTCCAATTTGGCTAAGAGATCACTACAGAGCAGATTTAACCTGACCTGTTTGCTAACCAGGTTATGCACGTCAAGTTGGGTTATCCATTTATTCAATGGGTCAGTTCAGGTTCAATTTCTGACCTGTTTAATAAGCAGGGCAAGTTTAAGTTGGCAATTATTCCATATTACCTGTGTCTCCAATCAACCCACACCAACCCGACTCGACCCATGGCCACCTATAGATTGCATCAGCATATACAACCACATGCACCACAGTTTCAACTGTCTCAATTTTCAAAATCATGGGCTAGTCTCCTTTAGTTTTATCTTGAGAAATACAACCACCGTTGGACCATCATGTCGTGCCTTTAGGAGTAATCTTCAAGGCTTCCAATCCATTCTATGGATCCAACTCCAAGATGAAATTAACAACATTGTTCCAAAACTCCACATAATATTTGTTACGTACTGCATCATGCACTGAGCAACTATCATGCTCAAAGACATATTAGATATAGGGCCATCACTAAGACCAGCAGACACATACCTGATCAAAACTAGATTTGGCCCATACACCTAGGTCGAGTTTGGCTCCAAAGATAGACCCATATAATTTTCAGTCCAGGTCCAGATCTACCAAATATTTACCTGACCTGAACCAGATCAGACCACATCACATACATGCCAGTGTACGAGTTTGATTTTCATGGACCCTACCTGACCTAGACCAAACCCTAAAGCCACACTTGACAGCTTACCTGGTATATATTATAAATTTTAGAAGTATATCCCTGGCATCTCTTATAAAGCTTATGAATTTAATCCGAATTTATGTTATCACAAATTAGTGGATAATTTGAATATCATGAAAAATTGAGTTTCTGAATGACGGTACTTGTTTAAGAGCTGGTCTTGGTCCAACAAAACCCAGACCCTGGCCTCATCCACCCAATTATTGGATAGGTAGGGTATAGACTCAAAGGCAGACCACAAATAGGGTCTGCAAGAGGTGGTGTCTAGACCTGACAAAGAAACACCTTTAGTGATTAGAAATCGTTGCAGGAAGTTTCTCATTAATTGTTATCTGATGTTGCACGTGCTGCTTGGTTGACTGAGGATGCAAAAGACCATTAACGCAGCAGTATAAAGGTGAGTTCAATTGCTCTAAGAACATCCTCTTGATAAGTCCCCATCACAACACTCTTTTTAAACATGATTAACAAGTCACAAGGATCTCCATTCTCTATCTTTTTAAATACCATGTTTCCCGATCTTGTAAGCTCTAGAATCTTGTGCAAGTATCAAAAGTATGCTTTATGGATTATCATCCAAGCTGAAGAACATGTTACACCCATTGAAGGTTCAAACCATGTGACTTAGTATAAGAGAATAAATGTAATAACGATCTATGGATGAAATTAGCAGGTGGAACTATATCAAAAGAAATTGTTAAAAATAAGTGCCCATGCTATAAAGAATTTAAAGGAGAGGATGGAAGGGTTAGATGAATTAGAGATTCTCAGAATATATAAAAAAGGAGGGCAACAAAAATAGAATAATTAAGACAATGAATGAGATAAGCTTGGCAAAGTAATCATCACTGATAGATCTAAGAGCATCACAAGGTCTCAATGAGTCCTCACCTCCCTTTTTTCCTCCTTGTTTTGGGAGAGAAGGGGAAATAGAAGAGGCCTGCAGGCAATATGCTACAAAATAGGGGGGAATCCTCTCACAAAATATTCTTAACCCCACAAATGCCAATGAAGATGGGATTTGAATCCCAGATTTTGATACAACCATCAAGCGACTTTAACTGGGTCAATAAGCTGGCCCCTTCTAAGTCTTCACCTTATACAACTGGACCAGAAGGGCAATGTATATGTACCATCTATTAACAACATACCACATCTCAAAATCTCCTTTCTAAATGATTCCTCTATTACAAACCTTGATAAATGTCATCCACTAACTTCAACACTCGCACATCCTTCACTTGTATAACTACTAAAGAAGTTAGAATTTGGCTACCCTTTACTTGATTCATTTGAGTATATTCATTTCAAAGCTGGCTTTTACAAACATGGGCAAGATAGATCCAATTTCTTGTAAAATCTTTACTTGATTAAAGTAAATATTAAAAAAAAAAAAATCAAGGTTGGGCCCCCTTTAACTTAAATACTAGAGATCCAAACTTCTAAATCAAATCTTTACATGAACTTCAACATAAGCCATTCAGCTGGCCATGAGTTAGTCCTGATCTCTCACTAAAGCTTTCTTTCTGGTTCTTCTTCCCATGAATCTGAATCCTGAAGAAGTTTTACTCACCTAGTACTCGCATACGGCAAAGGTGGAAGATCAAAAAATATTTATATGCATATTTTTCAATGACTATTTTCATATAAACTACAAGAATGATTACTATAATAACCAAATACTTCTTTGTTTCATGATCAGCAACTAGCATATGAGTAATGTCATAATAATGCCTATTAGTGATAAAGAATAGCATAATAAAAGTAGTCAAAAAAAGGGAGTAAGTGAAACAAGGGTGGTGAGGTTGCTGGAATGGAGACTAAAACAATTCAAAGAATGGAAATGCACTAAAAGTGCTTCTACTACAATTAACATATCAGATACAGTATCCTCTAATTTTGCAGCTCAGAAGACATGCATATTGCAAGATCAGCATCCATACAAAAGGCGGGTAAGTGGGGATTAATGAAGGAAACTATGACACAAATGATGTTACCAACCTGAGTGCCGTTTTTGGTTGCAAGCAATTCCGCTTCAGCATCTGAAGTCTTCTGTTCTTTATGGCGGCCAAATAGAAATATATTTATCAGACTGCAGTTTGTGTGGAATATCATTAAATAGCTTGAAAGACAAGAAGAACATCACCTCTTGTTCCGAAACAGCTGTTTCAACTTTACTTTTAGGAAACACATCCTGAAATTCCCAGCTATCTTCTCCATTATTCTCCAGATTGTGAAGCGACCCATTTCCATTCTCGACATCTTTGGTTTGCTGGTACGCGTCTAAGCCCGAATTCTTATAAGGAAGAGCACCAGAATCAAAGTTCCACCGTTCGTAAATCCATCATGCTGGGAAATATATGACTCAGATCTTGCTCGCCGTTGCTGACATTAAGCAGACCGGTGGTTCTCCAAAGATCTCCCCTATTATCCACAACCTTCAAAGCAAAATTATCAAATTTTGACCATAGCATGTGCACGCAATCAGCTTCATTTGTACGAATTAAGAGCATAAACGACAAAGTAGATCCATGGACAAAAGCAAAACATACTCTACTCAAAAGGCAGATTCATGGGCATTGCATGTGATCTATCCATGAAAGAACCAATTAAAGGGATAACAAAAAGGAGTCTAATTCCCACCTCGATTCCGTTACCATTTGCCGCTGCTTTTTATCAAGCCCAGAGATGTCAGAGCCCTTTTCTTCTTTCTGTTTCAAAAGAAAGAAGCACCTTTAGCACAAAAGCAAAGAAATCATCAGCCCACACCACCATCGAACACCTGGCATCACCTTAACCCCGGAGTCCGGCGAGGAGGCATCCTTAAATTCCCAACTACTCTCATCGAAGTCATCATCCCCATCAACCGGATCAGATCCAACCTTCGTCTCCTCACAGCCGACACCACCAGCCGTTCCCGCCTGGCCGTAAAGATCCGCAATCAGGTCCTTTAATCCAACACCCGCACCCGATCCAATCCCATTCTTCGTTCGACTCTTCAAAGAAGAAGAAGACGAGAACCCGTTGCCAAAGAGGGTTGGGGATCCAAGGTCTCGGGCTCTTCCACCTCCTCTTCTCCGAATATAGAGAGCGGAATCGCTCCCCTGACCTTCTCCCACGTCTTGCCGGCGTCGGTCACGTCCTGAGGCGCGGCGATCGGGGCGGCATCGGGGAAGGCATCGAAGGGGAGCGGCGGGTTTTGGGAGGGGGCACGGGATCCGGGCGAGCTGACGACGAAGTCGCCCAGTCGTCGTCCTCCGGTGGCGGCGGCGGCGGCGGCGGCGGGGGGCGGGTCGGGGTCGGGGAAGAGAGAGGGCGGCAGCGGGGAAGCGGCGGCAGATAAGGAGGACGAGGAGGCGACGAATGTAAAGTCGCCGAATCCGTCGTCCCCGTCGTCGCCGAAGAAGAGGAGCTCCGGCATCGCGGGCGGTAGCGGGACGGAGAACAAAGCGGACGAACGAGAGAGGGAGAGGGAAATAGGCTTTCTTTTACGTTTTGGGGCGGAGGTGGAGTCCATTTGCGTCGGTCGGTGTATAAATATAGACCAAAGAACTTGACGAAAAATCTCAAAAATATTCTCTTTTCTGAAACTAACCGCAAGCATATTTGTTGGTGGGACCACTGATTACATCAGCAATCATTCCGCAAAGGGCATTACGTAGGGATGTTTGTTATGAAGTTTTTCGATGTACCATCATTTTGAACAATATTTGGGAATGTTAGGTCCGCGTAAGGCTGGTGCTGGGCCCCATGCGATGTGCTGGAAATGAGTTGTGACGTTGGAAGATGGTGGGATGGGAGCAACATTGGCTCGGGCGACCAAAGGCGTCCAAAATAGGTGCGCGTGTGTGAAAATTAAGTTTTGGCACGTGCAATGTGCATGCAATTGCAATGCTGAAAATGTTGGTACATGTAATAGCCGGCATGTGCAACTTTTAGTCCTGAAAATTTAACATCTGTCGTAAGTTTCAAGGTCTATTTAGTTTTCAGGGCAGCTGTACTTGGTTATGTTCCAATATGTACATAATTATAAATAATTATGTATATATAGATATAAATATGTACAGGAATGATGTAATTGTATACAAGAAAACATAACTATATATAAAACTATTATAAGGGTGTGTAAATCTCATATAAGTATGTATAGGACTAAAATTAAATGATAATGGTTAAGAGACAGCATGTTAAAATTCAATCAAAGAAGGTTGTAATGTTAGAAAGAACAAATGACAAACTAATTAATGGCAACTCATCTTATTATTATCAAGGATGTGAGTGGAGTGATAGCACTATCTACCACTTTTAACAATAGTGGCCTATATAACATGCAATGACAAAGATCGGTGTCAAGGTAGTTAATGAGGATCGTTTATAAATATCATATTGTAATGCTTAAAAAATAACTTTTGATACATCAATCAATCTAGTTTATTTTAATTATCTTTGCTTTATTTTTACATTTTTATCTTGCATTTAGACTTCTAATAAGATTACATCGTAGGACTAGCTGTAATGTAAATTTCTCCTATCGTAGCCCTGGCTATACCCAATCCAATTTTATCTATCTTTTTTCAAACGACTGTGCAATGATAGTGAAAATCCTTGAAACTCTGCACCTAAGCTACTCTTAATATCCTTCCTTTGATTATCCTCTTTTTAGCAAGTCAAATACCAATGGCATGTGCATGCATCTACTCCCTTTGCCAATACAACTTGTCTAACATGCGTTCTGACATACTCATCCCTGGACTGCTAGAAAATTTGGAAGACAAATGTAGGGACGAGCTTTTATTGCTGATGTGGAGCTAATGTAACAAGGACTATTGACATGGTGTAGATGTTGATAGATGCCATGACACTGATGACCTAACATGATACATTGATGTGGTGCCAACTAGATATAGATGTGGTATTGCTAGTTAATATTGCTAGTTGGATGCTAACATGGCAAATGATGCTAGATTAAAATGAAATGAGTCAAATTCAAAACTAGATGCTAAATCAAATAATAAGCTGGATTTAGACTGAAAGGGTTAGATCTAGGTTTGAATCGATTCACAATCTCTTTGATGCCTTAACAATCTCAATTGCTCATGGAGAGAGGTAGGGGAGAAACTTTCACAAAAAAATTCAGTTTAGAGAGTAGGAGATTAGTGGATAGAGAAAAATATTAAAGAAGGGAGTGGAGATCAAGAGATCGATGAAGAGAAACAGAGTCAAGTAGTAGATGGGGCTCTTAGCACTTGAGAAGGGCAGGCTTATCAGAGAGCTCAATGGAGGAAGAGGAAAGGATGATGACATAGCATGATAAAGGATAGGACTTCAAACTACAGCCTTCTTCTTAATATGGTTAACAATCGATGGTAATTGAAAATGTAAGATTACTATAATAGCTCTGACAGAGTCAATTGTGGTGTGAAGGTAGCGGAGCTTCACATCAGGCTAACGAGGAGAGTAGCAACTTTCACCTAGATGGTGTCTTGGATGTGGTGCAGAAGAAAGAGAGAAGGCGGAAGAAGAAGCAAAGGACTAGCAAGGGTGGTTGGTGTTGGCCGATCATAGAGGAGAGAAAATGCAAATTCACTAGGAAAAGGTGATTTAGGCAATTTTTTTCTTTTGTGTTGGTGTGGTGGGCATGGACAGTGGTGATGGTGCATTGGGTTTGCTATGACTACGGTGATAGTGTAGCAAAGATGCTATGGTAATGGGTATGAATCGAGGTTTGCTCTTATCAATTAATGCAAAATAGAGAGAGAAAGAGATAAAGAGAAGAGAAGGAAGAGCAAGGGAGAGAAGAGGAGGACAAAAGGAGAGAGGAAGGCAAAGGAAGAGAGGAGGATATCTCGATATTTATTAAGCTCAATAATGCAAATAGAATAATGAATTCATATAGATAACCCAAAATTCTAATAAGAGTCTGCAACTAAAAATAAAATACTAAAATCTACACAAAATTCTAATTCTAATTCTAGGATATTGTTCTACTAATAGATCATATAGAGATTTCAATAAAAAAATTCTAGCACTAGAAGAATCACTATATGTTATTTTTTATGAATCTAATAATCTTCTATCATGGAAGATAGATTTTCTTGATGATGTAAGATCTTAAGACAAGGAGATGAAGAAAATAACTTTAAAGGACACTCTTCAAGAGCAAGAAAAAAATAATAAGAGTATAAAGATGAGGATGAAAAACATCAAGAATCATCTAATACCCCTCAATAAGATACAAATGATTTGCTAAAAGAATGGAGATATACTCATAATCATCCTAAAAATTAATTATTGGTGATCCATCTTAAGGTATTAGGACTGGAGTATCCATTAAAGAAGCTTTAAATTATTTTGCATTTGTATCTTATATTGAACTGGAAAACATAATTAAAGCTAAAAAAATTATAATTGAATTAATACAATACAAGAAGAACTTAATCAATTTGAAAGAATAAAATTTGAGACTTAGTTAAAAACCTAGAGATCACCCTACTATTGATGGAGTCTAAATAAAACTCAAATTCTAGAGTCCACAAAATCCCAGTTCTAGAGTCCATATATAAAATTTGTTAATTTTTATATTTATGCTTAACAAAGTATGCCTAGTTCTTTTTATTGGACAGTCCTCCTTCATACTCTCCTAGTTAGAAAGAACCCAACTTCGTAGAGTTTGATTGTAAGTATGACTTTAGAAGCTTAGGAACTAATGTGCCAAACCCATCCTATATAATCCTGAAAGCATTAGATGAAGGGTGGCCTTTTGTTAGATAAGATAAAGATAGAACCATCATCAAAAAAGTAACAATCTCATCATCCAAACTGTCCTATCCTCATCTCTCTGTTGAGGATCATGTGGTGCCTAGGAATTGAAGTACTTGTAGGAACACTAGATGCCAAAGCAGGAGGTTCAAAGATGCCATGGGAAGGTAAGAAATCATTCGCATTGAAAATATGACTAATATTCATATAATCAGGTAAATCAAGTAAATATGATTAGATCCAAGTTTTCTAATGCTGGGGAATGGTCTAATGGCTCAAGCATGTAATTTTGGAAGAATATAAACTATGACATTATCTCCCAAAGTACACTCCTTTGCCCTATAATAGACATCAACAAGAAGTTTATAATCCACATTACTTATTACAATTTTGTGTCTAAATTTATGGTTCATGATACAGATACACTTTCTAACAGAAATCTTAGGGGTGGTTTATTCTTAGGCCTAGACTCTTTACTTGACAATTTGGTAGGGTCAAAATGATGCTCTTATCTGTGTACCCAAGCATATAGGTATTCTCCCTATCATGATTGGTATTTAAGTTATAAAGTCATGGGTACCCCAACAAAATGTGTCACATCTATAGGTGACACATCATAATACACCTCATCCTTATAATTTTCCATTTTGGGCACTAAATTTAAAGTTGTCTTATTAATCTAGTCTCCTTGAATCATTGGAGTGTGGCTCTAGATTAAGGTTCAATCTAGCTACAGTTGCCTTGGAGACTATATTCATGATACTACCCCCATCAATAGTGGATGAGAAGGAAGCAGAGGAGGGAGGAAAGATCATTGGTGAGGAAGGGGCAGAGGTGGTGGGAGCCACTGTGGAGAAGGACGTGGGTAGGCTTGAAGGAGAAAGAGAAGTAGGAGAGGAGGAAGGGGAAGAGGGAGAAGGAGGGTTCACCGGTGAGGTGGGTGAAGGTAGAGGAAGCCACCGGAGGGAAAGAGTTTATAAGCGGATTTGGAGGAGGAGATGGATATAAAGATAGTTTGATCATTTTATAAATAATAAGATTAGTGATAGATACGTAATATTATTCTTAATGGAGATAAATGGTAGAACCGCATTGGAACATCTTGAAACTTAAAGATTACTTTGACACTTTTTAAAGTCGAGAAAGTGCAAGTAAAATTGAACTAAAATTGAGCAGATATTTCTATAATTTATCTAAAAAATTAATAATTGGATTAAGTATGGACTCATCCAGAAATTACTTACCTTTTAATCATGCTCCAAAAGACAGCCCTGAAAAATAATAATAATAATAACAATAACAATAATAATAACAAGTACCTCTTACAATTTCTTTCTATTTTCAAGAAAATTTACATCCTCAATTCTTTTTTTTGATCCTAAGATCTCAAGAATGAATGAAACTAGAAGATCTGCCTATGGATCCGAATTTCTTACACCGTTAGATCATTGATGGGATCCTCTACAGAGCTGAGGAAAATAGTAGACACCCAAAGAAATAAGAAATGAATGAATTAAAAGATCTACCCATGGATCCAAATCTCTTGCAATGCCAGATCATCGAGGGATCCAACATGGAGCCGAGGAAGACAGCGGTTGCTCAAAATAAATAAAAAAATGAAAAAATTAGAAGATCCGTCAATGCTACAGAACACTTACGTTGTCGGATCACCGATGAAATATACAGTAGAGTCGGAAAGACGGTAGGCATCCAAAAAATAGAAAATAATAAACTAAAAGATTCATCCATGGATCTAGATCTCTTACATCATCGGATCACTGATAGGATCCACCTCAGATCAGAAGTTAAGAGAAGAAAATTAGAGGGAGACTCTTATCTTTGTGAGAGAGTCTCTATTAAAAATTAGTCTCTCAATCAAATTTATCTGTCATGATGAAAAGAAGGAAAGAAAAAGTACAAGAGGTTTAGGATAGAATAGAGTAAAAATGAGTAAATGAAGACAACAAGGAACAATGAAATCGGATTTATATAGTGTTTGGGAAGGAGGCACAAGTAAAGAGCATGTACCTCAGATACCCGCTCTCCTTTAGCTATTTATATTTTTAATAATTTTTTAAAACAGGAGCTTTCCTATTAAGTAGGCAATAATCATCTATCAGTCACAAATACATGTATAGTGCTAGCAAACTCGGATCCATAATTGCATTTTATCATTGCACATAGTGCTGGAATTGGGTCAGACTATATTGAAACATCTCAAAAACTTAAAGGACTAATTTGATACTTTTAAATTAAAAATATAATAAATTGGTTTAATTTAAAGGGTGTTTCTGTAATTTATCCAAAAAATTAATGAATTGGATTAAGTATGGACTCATCGAGAAATTACTTACCTTTAGATCATGCTCCAAGAGATGGCCCTAGAGAGAATAATAATAAGTACCTTTTACCATTTCTTTCTACTTTAGAAAACTTACATCTCCAATTCTTTTTTGATCCTAAGATCCCAAGAAATGAAAGAAACAAGAAGATCCATCTATGGATTCAGATCTCTTACACTATCGGATCACTGGTGGGATCCACTACAGAGCCAAGGAAGACAATAAACATCCAAAGAAAATCAAAAACAAACAAATTAGAAGATTTACCCATAGATTCGGATCTCTTACACCACTGGATCGTCAATAGGACCCAACACAGAGCTGAGAAGATAGTGGGTGCTCAAAGCAAAACAAAAAAAATAAGGAACTAGAAGACCTGCCAACAAAAATGCAACTCGTACATCATTGGGTTGTTGACGGGATTTACAGCGGAGCTGAAAAGATGGTAAGTGCCTAAAAAAATAGGAAGCAATAAAACTAAAGATTAAACCTTGCATCCGGATCTCTTACGCCGTTGGATCACCAGTGGGATCCACCATGGATTAGAAGTCATTAGAAAATTAGAGAAAGACTCTTATCTTTATGAGAGAATATCTATTGAAAATTAGTCTTTCCATCAAATTCATCTACCATGGTGAAAAGAAGAAGAGAAAAAGTACAAAAGAGGGTTTTGATGAGATAGAATAGATATAAGTAAATGAAGATGAACAAAGAACAATGAAATAGGGTTATATAGTGTTTGGAGAGGGGTGCAAGTGGAGAGCACGTACCTCAGATACCTTGTTCTTCTTCAGCTACGTATATTTTCAATAAAAATAGGAGTTTTTATCAAGTATGTAATAATCATCTATCAATCACAAATACACGTGTTGTGCCAGTAACCTTAGGCCTATGATTGCATTTTATCATTGTCTGAAGTGTTGAAGCTATGCCGAACCACATTGAAATATCTCGAAAACTTAAAGACTAGCTTGACACCTTTTAAAATTGAAAGAGTACAAATAAAATTGGACTAAGATTGAGGGGTATTTGTATAATTTATTCAAAAAATTAATAATTGGATTAAATATAAACTCATCCAAAATTACTTACCTTTGATCGTGCTCCAAGGGACGGTCCTGAAAAAATAATGATAATAACAATAAGTATCTTTTATAATTTCTTTCTAATTTAAAAAATTTATATCCCTAATTCTTTATTCTAATCCCAAGATCCCAAGAAATGAATGAAATTAGAAAATCTACCCATAGATCCGGATCTCTTATGCCATCAGATCATTGGTAGGATCCATTGTGGAGCCGAGGAAGATAGTAAATGCCCAAACAAAATAAGAAACAAAAAACTAGAAGATTTGCCCATGGATCCAGATCTCTTATGCCATTAGATTGCCGACGGGATCCAACACAAAGCTGAGGAATATGGTGGGTGCTCAAAACAAAACAAAAAAGAAGAAACTACAAGATCTGTCAATAGATACGAAAGTCTTATACCATCGGATCATCAGTAGGATCCACTATAGAGCCTAAAAGATGATAGGCATCCAAAAAAATATAAAACAATAAAACTAGAAGATCTACGTATGGATTCAGATCTCTTACACCATTGGATCAGTAGTAAGATCCATCGCACATCAGAAGTCAAGGAAATTAGAGGGAGACTCTTAGCTTTATGTGAGAGTCTTTGTCAGAAATTAGTCTTTCCTATAGATTCATCCATCATGGTGAAAAAAAGAAGAGAAAAGTATAAGAGAGGGTTGGGATGGGGTATATTAGAAATGAGTAAATGAAGATGAACAAGAAATGATGAAATATAATTTATATAGTATTTAGGGAGGGGCACAAGTGGAGAGCATGTAACTCAGATGCATCATTCTCCTTTAGCTTCTTATATTTTCAATAAATTTTAATAAAATAGAAGTTTTTCATCAAGTAGGTGATAACAATCTTTCAATCACAAATACACGTGTTGTGCTAGCAAACTCAAGCCCATGATTGTATCATTGTTTGTAGTGCTAGAGCTGGATCGGACCACATTGGAACAATCACGAAAACTTAAAAGACTGGTTTGACACTTTTTAAGGTCAAGGGAGTATAAGTAAAATTAGGCTAAAGTTAAAGGGTATTTTGTAATTTATCCTAAAATTAATAATTGGATTAGGTATGGACTTATTCAGAAGTTATTTACCATTTGATCATGCTCCAAGAGATGGTCCTAGAAATAATAATAATAATAAGTATCTTTTACAATTTCTTTCCTATTTCAAAAATTACATCCTCAATTCTTTTTCTGATCCCAAGATCCCAAGAAATGAATAAAATTAGAAGATTTGTCCATGGATCTGGATCTCTTATGCCATCGGATTACCAGTGGAATCCACAGCAGAGCTAAAGAAGATAGTAGACATCCAAAAAAAGAAATAAGAAATGAATAAACTAGAATATCCGACTATGGATTAGGATCTCTTATGCCACCAGATCGCCTATGGAAACTAATACGGAGTCGAAGAAGATGATGGGTGCTCAAAATAAAATAAAAAATGAAGAAAACTAGAAGATCTGCCAAATGACATGGAACTCTCACGCCATCGGATCGCCAACAAGATCCACTATGGAGCTAGAAAGATGGTAGGCGCCCAAAAAAAAGGAAAATAATAAAACTAAGATATCTACCCAAGGATTCGGATCTCTTACGCCATCGGATCACCGGTAGGATCTACCACGGATTAGAAATAGATAGGAGAAAATTAAAGAGAGACTCTTAACTTTATGAGAGAATCTCTATCAAAAATCAATCTCTCCATTAGATTTATCCGCCATGATGAAAAGAAAGAGAGAGAAAGTACAAGAGAGGGTTATGATGGGATAGAGTAGAAATGAACCAATGAAGATGAATGAGGAATAATAAAATAGGGTTATATAGTGTTGTGTGGGGGGAGCGCATACTTCAGATATCCTGCTCTCCTTCAACTTCTTATATTTTCAATAAATTTTTAAAAGTAGGAGATTTTTATCAAGAAATTAATAATAGTCTATCAGTCATAAATACACATATTGTCCCAGTAAACTCGAGCCCACGACTGTATTTTATTATTGCACGTAGTGTTGGAACTGGACCGGACCATATTGGAACATCTCAAAAACTTAAAGAACTAGTTTGATACTTGTTAAACTTGAGAGAATGTAAGTGAAATTGTGATGAAGTTGAGGAGGTATTTCTATAATTTATCCAAAAATTAATAATTAGATTAAACATAGATTCATATAAAATTACTTACCTTTTAATCATGCTCCAAGAGACAATCCTGAAAAAAATAATAACAATAAGTATCTTTTACAATCTCTTTCTTACTTTCAGGAAAATTCACATCTCCAATTCTTTTTCTGATCTCAAGATCCCGAGAAACGAACAAAACTAAAAGATCCACCAACAAATCCAGATCTCTTACACCACTGGATCACCAATGAAATCTACCGCGGAGCTTAGGAAGATACTAGACGCCCAATGAAAATCAAAAATAAATGAACTAAAAGATATGCCCACAGACCTGGATCTCTTATGCCACCGGATCATCGGTGAAATCCAACACAGAGCCGAGGAAGATGGTGGGTGCTCAAAACAAAATAAAAAATGAAGAAAACTATAAGATCCACAAACAAATACGTAACTCTTATGCCATCGAATTATCGACGGGATCCATGGTGTAGCTGAAAAGATGGTAAGCACCCAAAGAATAGGAAACAACAAAACTAAAGATCCACCCATGGATCCGGATCTCTTACACTATCAAATCACTAGTGGGTCCATTGTGGATCAAAAGCTGGTAGACGAAAATTAGAGGGAGACTCTTACCTTTGTAAGAGTCTCTATCGAAAATTAGTCTCTCCATCAAATTAATTCATCCGCTATGGTGAAAAAAAAGAGAGAAAAAGTATAAGAGAGGGTTAGGATGTGATGGAGTATAAATGAGTAAATATAAATGAACAAGGAATAATGAAATAGAGTTTGTATAGTATTTGGGAAGGGGGTGTGAGTGGAGAGAGTGTACCTCAAATACCTCACTCTCCTTTAGCTACTTCATATTTTCAATAAATTTTTAAATAAAATAGTTTTTTATTAAGAAGATAATAATAGTCTATCAATGATAAATACACATTATGCCAGTAAACTCGGCCTACGATTGCATTTTATCATTTCATGTGTGTTGGAATAGGATCGGACCATATTGGAATATCTAGAAAACTTAAAGAACTAGTTTAATACTTTTAAAGTTATGAAAGTATAAGTGAAATTATGATAAAATTAAAGAGATATTTTATAATTTATCCAAAAATTAATAATTAGATTAAACATAGATTCATCAAAAATTACTTACCTTTGATCACGCTCCAAGAGACAATTCTGAAAATAAAATAATAAGTACCTTTTACAATTTCTTTCTTGCTTTTAGGAAAATTCACATCCCCAATTCTTTTTCTAATCCCAAGATCCCAAGAAATGAATGAAACTAAAAGATCCACCCATGGATCCAGATCTCTTACACCATTGGATTACTAGCAGAATCCATCATGGACTTGAGGAAGACACTAAACGCACAATGAAAATTAGAAATAAACGAACTAGAAGATATGCGTTGCTCCTTGAATTGATTTTGATGATTACAAAATATTTGAGGGGGTTACTAATGATTTTGGCTTGAAAAAAGATTTATTGTATTTCAGGGGCAAAATCATAATTTCATCAAAATATGATTCGAAAGTATCAAAAGCAAGTACAAGAGATTTGAAGTCTATTGGAGCAAATTTCAATATTTTTGGATATGTATTTTGAAAGATATTCATGTTTCAATTTTATGAGTCGACTCATGGGTCGACTCATGGCACAAAAGGGCTGAATGGCACGCAGAACTTTCTTGTGGCACAGTCTGTGAGTCGACCCCTAGGGTCGACCCCCAGGCATGAGTCGATCCCATGGGTCGACCCCTGCAGTTTTTAAGCCAAAATTACAGAACCTCTGATTTCTGTTGTTTTCTACAGAGGTCGACCCCATGGGTCGACCCCCAGGTATGAGTCGACCCTAGGGTTGACCTCTGTGACGGAAAAATTCTGCAACGGTTAGTTTTCATCCGTTTTAATTGCATTCAATGCTCATTTAATGTGGTCTAACGGCTCTATTTCAGCCCAGATTACTCTTCACCATTCTTTGAAGTTATAAAAGGGACTAAAAGGAGGAAATCAAGTAAGAAGAAAGAGATTTGAAAAGAGGTCCTTCAAGCATTCATTTCAGCCCTAAAGAAAGAACCTT
>KE505062.1:124954-140801 GCA_000441515.1 Elaeis oleifera | reverse complement strand
TTACACCTTGCATAAAACACACTCACCATACTTATCTTGATTATCTTCATAGTTGTAAGTTAAGTTTAAATTTTTAAAAATCTAATTCACCCCCCTCTTGGGTTGCATAGCTGGGCAACAATATGCCCATAGATCTAGATCTCTTACGCCATCAAATCATTGGTGAGATCCAACATGGAGTTGAGAAAGACGACAGGTGCTCAAAACCAAATAAAAATGAAGGAAACTATAAGATCTGCCAACAAATATGTAACTCTAATGCCATCAGATCATCGATGAGATCCACCATAGAGCTTGAAAGATGGTAAGCACCCAAAGAAACAGAAACAATAAACTAAAAGATCTGCCTATGGATCCAGATCTCTTATGCTATCGGATCATTGGCAGGATCCATTATGAATTAAAAGTCGATAGGAGAAATTAAGGGGAGACTCTTACCTTTGTGAGAGTCTTTATCAAAAATTAGTCTCTCCATCAAATTCATCCACCATAGTGAAAAGAAGGAGAGAAAAGTACAAGAGAGGGTAGGACGTGGAGTAGAAATAAGTAAATATAGATGAACAAGGAACAATGAAATTGGGTTTATATAGTGTTTGGGAAGGGGGCACAGGTGGAGAGCGCGTACTTCAAATACTCGCTCTCCTTCAGCGGCTTTATATTTTCAATATATTTTTAAATAAAATAAGAGTTTTCTATCAAGTAGGTAATAATAGTCTATCAGTCATAAATACACATATTGTGCTAGTAAACTCAAGCCCATGACTGCATTTTATCATTACATGTAGTATTGGAGCTGGACTGGACCACATTGGAACATCTTGAAAACTTAAAGGACTAGTTTGATACTTTTTAAAGTCGAGAAAGTATAAGTAAAATTGGACTAAAGTTGAAGAGATATTTCTATAATTTATTTAAAAAATTAATAATTAGATTAAACATGGATTTGTCCAAAAATTACTTACATTTTGATCATTCTCCAAGAGACAATCCTAGAAAAATGATGATAATAATAATAAGTATCTTTTATAATTTCTTTCCCGCTTTTAGAAAATTCACATCCCTAATTCTTTTTCTAATTTCAAGATCCCAAAAAATGAACAAAACTAGAAGATCCATGCATGGATCCGGATCTCTTACACTGTTGGATCATCGACGGGATCTACTGCGGAGCTGAGGAAGACAGTAGACGTCTAAAGAAATAAGAAACGAATGAACTAGAAGATCCACCTACATATCTAGATCTCTTACACCACCAAATCCTCGAGAGGATCCAATGCAGAGCCGAGAAAATAATGGATACTCAAAACAAACAAGAAATGAAGGAAACTAGAAGACTCATGAACGAATACAGAACTATTATGCCATCAAATCGCTAGTGGAATCCATCGTAGAGCCAAAAAGTCAATAGACGTCCAAAAAGTAGGAAACAACAAAACTAGAAGATCCGCCCATGGCTCCAGTTTTCTTATATCATAGGATCGCAGGTGGGATCCACTGCATATTAGAAGTTGGTAGGCGAAAATTAGGAGAAGACTCTTACATTTGTGAGAGAGTCTCTATCAGAATTAAAATTCTCTGCATCAGATTCATCCATTAAGGTGAAAAGAAAGGAGAGGAAAAGTACAAGAGAGGGTTAGGATGGTATAGAGTAGAAATGAGTAAATAAAGATGAACAAGAAATGATAAAATAGATTTTATATAGTGGTTGGAGAGGGAGCACAAGGGAAGAGCTTGTACCTCAGATACCGCACTCTCCTTCAGTAACTTATATTTTCAATAAATTTTCTACCTATTAGGTAATAACCATCTATCAATAAAGGATCTACCATAAAGCCAGGAAGATGGTAAGCTCCCAAAAAATAGGAAATAGCAAAACTAGAAGATCTGCTCATAGATCCGATCTCTTATGCCACTGGATCATCGATGGAATCCTCTACGGAGCCAACAAAGATAGCAAACACCCAATGAAAATAAAAACAAATAAACAAGAAGATCCATCATGGATCTGGATCTCTTATGCTATCAGATTGTAGGTGAGATCCAACATGGAGCCCAGAAAGAGGGTGGATGCTCCAAACAAAACAAAAAATGAAGAAAACTAGAAGACTGCCAACAGATATGTAATTCTTACACCAGCAGATCATCGGCACGATCCATCATAGAGCCAAAATGATGGTAGGCATCCCAAAAAATATGAAACAATAAAACTAGAAGATCCGCCTATGGATCCGGATCTCTTATATTGTCAGAATGCCAATGGGATCCACCACGGATCAAAAGTTGATAGGAAGAAATTTAAGGAACACTCTTACCTTTGCGATAGAGTCTCTATTAAAAATCAGTCTCTCTATCAAATTCATCTGCCATGGTGAAAAGAAAGGAGAGAAAAAGTACAAGAGAGGACTAGAATGGGATAGAGTATAAATAAATAAATGAAGATGAATAAGGAACGATGAAATAGGGTTATATAGTGTTTGGAGAGTGGGCGCAGGTGGAGAGCATGTACCTTAGATTCCCCACTCTTCTTTAGCTACTTATATTTTCAATAAATTTTTAACAAAATAGGAGTTTCTATCTAGCAGGTAATAATCATCTATCAATCAAATAAATGTGTTGTGCTGGCAATCTCAGGCCTATGATTGCATTTATCATTGCACGTACTACTAAAATTAGATCGAACTATATTGGAACAATCTCAAAAGCTTAAAGGATTAGTTTGACACTTTCTAAAGTCTAAAAAGTGTAAGTAAAATTAGGCTAAAATTGAGAAGTTATTTCTATAATTTAACCAAAAAGTTAATAGTCAGATTAAATATGGACTCATCTAGAATTACTTACCTTTTAATCATGCTCCAAGACATGATCCTAAAATAATAATAATAATAATAATAATAATAATAAGTATCTTTTATAATTTTTTCCTTCTTTTAAGAAAATTCACATCTTCTATTCTTTTTTCTGATGCCAAGAGATGAATGAAACTAGAAGATCTGTCCTTGGATCTAGATCTCTTATGCCATTTAATCATTGGGGGGATCCACTGTAGAGATGAGGAAGGCAGTGATGCCTTAAGAAAATAAGAAAAGAACAAACTAGAAGATCTATCCATAGATCCAGATCTTTTACGCCATTAGATCATCAGTGGAATCTAACACGGAGCTGAGGAAGATAGTGGGTGCTTAAAATAAAACAAAAAAATGAAGGAAACTAGAAAAATCTGCTAATGGATACGGAGCTCTTACACCATCGAATTGTCAGCAGGATCCACAACAGAGCCGAAAAGATGATAGGTGCCCAAAAAAATAGAAAACAACAAAACTAAAAGATCTACCCATGGTTTGGATATCTTATGCTTCAGGATCACCAATGGGATCTACCATAGATCAGATGTCGATAGGAGGAAGTTAGAGGGAGACTCTTACCTTTGTGAGAGAGTATCTATCAGAAATCAGTCTTTCCATCAGATTCATTCACCATGGTAAAAATAAAGGAGAGAAAAAGTATAAGAGAGGGTTAGGATGTGATAGAGTAGAAATGAGTAAATGAAGATAAATAAGAAATGATGAAATAGGATTATACAGTATTTGGGGAGAGGGCATAGATGGAGAGCGCATGCCTTAGATACCCCTCTCTTCTTCAGCACTTATATTTCTATAAATTTTAAATAAAATAAGAGTTTTCTATCAAGCAGACAGCAACCATCTATCAGTCATAAATATATGTATTATGCTAGGAAACTCGGGCCCATGATTGCATTATATCATTGCACGTAATGCTGGAATAGGGCCGGACCATATTGGACAACTCAAAAATATAAAGGAATAGTTTGATACTTTTTAAAGTTGAGCGAGGATAAGTGAAACTAGGCTAAAGTTGAGAGATATTTTGGTAATTTATCAAAAATTTAATAATTGGATTAAGTATGGACTCGTTCAGAAATTACTTATCTTTTGATCATGCTTCAAGAGATGGTCCTAAAAATATTAATAATAATAGTAAATACCTTTTACAATTCCTTTCCTACTTTTAAAAAATTCACATCCCCAATTCTATTTTTGATCTGAAGATCCCAAGAAATGAATGAAATTAGAAGATCCACCCACAAATTTAGATCTCTTATGCCATCGGATCATCGGCGGAATCCTCTGTTGAGCCGAGGAAGATAGTAGACATTCAATGGAAACAAGAAACAAACAAACAAAAGATCCATCCATGGATCCAGATCTTTTACACCACCAGATCGCCAATGGGATCCAACACGAAGCCAAGGAAGATGGTGGGTGCTCAAAACAAACAAAAAAAGAAGGAAACTAGAAGATCTGCCAACATATGCACAACTCTTACACTATCTGATCACCGACAGGATCGATTGCAAAGCTAGAAAGAAGATAAGCATCCAAAAAAATAAGAAACAATAAAACTAGAAGATCCACCCATGGATCTGGATCTCTTATGCCCTCTGATCGCCTACGAAATACACCGCAGATCAGAAGTCAGTAGGAGAAAATTAGAGAGAGACTCTTACCTTTATGATAGAGTCTCTATTGAAAATCAGTCTCTCCATCAAATTTATCTACCATGATGAAAACAAAGGAGAGAAAAAGTATAAGAAAGGGTTAGGATGGGATGGAGTAGAAATGAGTAAATGAAGATGAACAATGAATGATGAAATAAGGTTTATATAGAGTTTGGAAAAGGTGACGCAGGTAGAGAGCATGTACCTTAAATTCTCCACTCTCCTTCAGTTACTTATATTTTCAATAAAAATAAAATAAAAGTTTTCTATCAAGTGGGTAATAACAATCTATCAGTCACAAATACACATGTTGTGCCAACAAACTTAGGCTAACGATTGCGTTTTATCATTACGTGTAGTGCTGGAACTGGGCTGGACCACAATGTAACAATCTTGAAAGCTTAAATGATTAATTTGATACTTTGTAAAGTTGAATGTATAAGTGAAATTGAGTTAAAGTTCAGGGGATATTTCTATAATTTATCCAAAAATTAATAGTTGGATTAAATGTGGACTCATCCAAAAATTTCTTATCTTTAAATCATACTCCAAAAGATGATCCTGGAATAATAATAATAAGTATCTTCTACAATTTCTTTCATGCTTTCAGAAAAATTTACATCCCCTATTCTTTTTTTGATTCTAAGATCCCAAGAAATAAATGAAACTAGAAGATCCGTTCGCAGGTCCAGAACTCTCATGCCATCTGATCACCACCAGTGGGATCCACCATGGAGCCGAGGAAGGCAATAGAAGCCAAAAAAAATAAGAAACGAACAAACTAGAAGATCCATCCATGGATCCAGATCTTTTATGTCATCGGATCACTGATGGGATTCAACATGGAGTCGAGGAAGATGGTGGGTGTCCAAAATAAACAAAAAAGAAGGAAACTAGAAAATTCACCAATAGATATGGAACTCTAATGTTGTCAAATCACTGGCATGGATCCACCACAGAGCCCAAAAGATGATAGGTACCCAAAAAAATAGAAAATAATAAAACTAGAAAATCCACCCATGGCTTCGGATCTCTTGCACTATAGGATTGCCGGTGAGATCCACTACAGATCAGATGATGGTAAGAGAAAGTTAGAGGGAGATTCTTATTTTTGTGAGAGAGTTTCTATTGAAAATCTATCTCTATATCAGATTCATCTGTCATGGTGAAAAGAAGAAAAAGTACAAGAGAGGGTTAGGATAGAGTAGAAATGAATAAATGAAGATGAATAAGAAATGATGAAATAGAATTTATATAGTATTTGGGGAGAGGGCATAGGTGGAGAGCATATACCATAGATACCCTACTCTCCTTCATCTACTTATATTTTAATGAACTTTTAAATAAAAATAGGAGTTTTCTATCAAGTAAGTAATAACCATCTGTTGGTCATAAATATACATGTTGTGCTAAAAAACTCGAGCCCATGATTATATTTTTACCATTGCATGTAATGCTGGAATTGGGCCGGATCATATTGAAATATTTTAAAAACTTAAAGGACTAGTTTGATACTTTTTAAAATTGAAGGAGTATAAGTGAAATTGGACTAAAGTTGAAAAATATTTCTATAATTTATTCAAAAATTTAATAAATAGATTAAGTATAGACTCATCCAAAAATTACTTATCTTTTGATTATGCTCCAAGAGACGGTCCTGAAAAAAATTGATAATAATAATAAGTACCTTCTACAATTTCTTTCCTACTTTAAAAATTTGCATCCTCAATTCTCTTTTCTAATCCCAAGATCCTAAGAATAAACAAAACTAGAAGATCCACCCATGGATCTAGATCTCTTATGCTGTCGGATCATCGATAGAATCCTCTGGGAAGTCGAAGAAGACAATAGATGTCCATGAAAATAAGAAACAAATGAACAAGAATATCCACCCATCGATTCAGATCTCTTATGCCATCAGATCACTGATGAGATCCGATATGGAGCCAGAAAGATAGTGGATGCTCAAAATAAAATAAAAAATGAAGGAAACTAGAAGATTTGTCAATAAATATGCAACTCTTACACCATCGAATCGTTGGTGGGATCCATAGCAGAGCCGAAAAGATGGTAGGTGCCTAAAACATAGAAAATAATAAAACTGAAAGATCTGCCCATGGCTTCAGATCTCTTACATTGCAGGATCATCGATGGGATCTATCACGGATCAGATGTTGATAGGAGGAAGTTAAAGGGAGACTTACCTTTGTGAGAGAGTATCTATCATAAATTAGTCTCTCCATCAGATTCATCCACCATGATAAAAATAAGGAGAAAAAAGTACAAGAGAGGGTTAAGACGTGATAGAATATAAATGAGTAAATGAAGATAAACAAGAAATGATGAAATAAGATTTATACAATGTTTGGGGAGAGGGCATAGGTGGAGAGCGCGTGCCTCAGATACCCCTTTCTCCTTTAACACTTATATTTTTAATATATTTTAATAAAATGGTAGTTTCTATCAAGTAAATGGTAACCATCTATCAATCATAAATATACGTGTTGTGCCAGAAAACTTGAACCCATGATTGCATTATATCATTGTACGTAATGCTGAAATATGGCCAGACCATATTGGAACAACTCGAAAACGTAAAGGACTATTTGATACTTTTTAAATTTGAGAGAGTATAAGTGAAATTAGACTAAAATTGAGAGATATTTTATAATTTATCCAAAATTTAATAATTAGATTAAGTATGGATTCATTCAAAAATTACTTACCTTTTGATCATGCTTCAAGAGATGATCTTGAAAAAATTAATAATAATAACCTTTTACAATTTCTTTCCTATTTTTAGGAAAATTCGCATCTCCAATTCTTTTTCTGATCCCAAGATCCCAAGAAATGAATGAAACTAGAAGATATGCCTACAAATTTGGATCTCTTACGTCGTCGGATCATCGACAGAATCCTTTGCTGCATTGAGGAAGATAGTAAATGCTCAATGGAAATAAGAAACAAGCGAACAAGAAGATCTACCCATGGATCCAGATCTCTTATGCTATCAGATTGCCAGTGGGATTCAACATGGAGCCGAGGAAGATGGTGGGTGCTCAAAATCAAATTAAAAAAAAAGAACTAACAGATACACAACTCTTTCACTATTGGATCACCGACATGATCCATTGCAAAGCCAGAAAGATGGTAAGCATCCAAAAAAATAGAAAACAATAAAACTAGAAGATCCATCCATGGATCCAGATCTTTATGCCCCTAATTGCCTATGGAATCCACTATAGATCAGAAATCAATAGCAGAAAATTAGAGGAAACTCTTACCTTTGCGATAGAGTCTCTGTTAAAAATCAATCTTTGCATTAGATTCATCTGCCATGGTGAAAACAAAGGGGAGAAAAATTATAAGAAAGGGTAAGGATGGGCTGGCATAGAAATGAGTAAATGAAGATAAACAAGAAACAAAAATAAGATTTATATAGAGTTTGGAAAGGGGACATAGGTAGAGAGCATGTATCTCAGATTCTCCACTCTCCTTCAGCTACTTATATTTTCAAAAAAAAATAAGAGTTTTTATCAAGTAGGTAATAACAATTTACCAATTACAAATATACATGCTGTGCTAGCAAACTCAGGCCTGCGATTGCATTTTATCATTGTGTATAGTGTTAGAACTGGGCCTGTGCTAGCAAACTCAGGCCCGCGATTGCATTTTATCATTGCATATAGTGTTGGAACTATGCCAGACCACAATGGAATAATCTTAAAAACTTAAAGGACTAGTTTGATACTTTTAAAGTTAAAAAGCATAAGTGAGATTGAGCTAAAGTGGAGGGGGTGTTTTTATAATTTATCTAAAAAATTAATAGTTGGATTAAATGCGGACTCATCTAAAAGTTACTTACCTTTAATCATACTCCAAAAGACAGTCCTAAAATAATAATAATAATAATAATAAGTATCTTCTATAATTTCTTTTATACTTTCCGAAAATTTGCATCCCCTATTGTTTTTTTGATCCCAAGATCCCAAGAAATGAATGAAACTAAAGGATCCATTCCCAGGTCTGGATCTCTTACATCGCCTGATCACCGATGGAATCCACCATGGAGCCAAGGAAAGCAATAGATGTCTAAAAAAATAAAAATGAATGAACTAGAAGATCCACCATGGATCCAGATCTCTTACGCCATTGGATCATCTACGAAATCCTCTGGGAAAGCCGAGGAAAGTACTAGATGCCCATGAAAATAAGAAACAAATGAACAAAAAGATCCTCCCATCGATCTAGATCTCTTAGGCCACCAGATCATTGATGAGATCTGATATGGAGCCGAGAAAGATGGTAGATGTTCAAAACAAAATAAAAAATGAAGGAAACTTGAAGATTTGTTAATAAATATGTAACTTTTAGACCATCAGATCACCGATGGGATATATCGTTGAGCCAGAAAGATGGTAAGCACCCAAAAAAATAGGAAACAATAAAATTGAAAGATCCACCCATGGTTCTAGATCTCTTTCACCACCAGATCGCCAATGAGATCTGCCACGGATCAAAAGTCAGTTATAGAAAATTAGCGGGAGACTAACCTTTATGATTGAGTCTCTATTGAAAATTAGCCTCTCCATAAGATTTATCTATTATGATGAAAAGAAAGGAGAAGAAAAGTACAAGAGAGGGTTAGGACAAGATAGCGTAGAAATGAGTAAATGAAGATAAATATGGAACAATGAAATAGGGTATATATAGTGTTCAAGGAGAGGGCTCAAGTGTTGAGCACGTACCTCAGATTTCCACCTCTCCTTTAGCTACTTATATTTTTAATAAATTTTTGAATAAAAATAGGAGTTTTCTATCAAGTAGGTGATTACTGTCTATTAGTCACAAATACACATGTTGTGCCAGCAAACTCAGGCCCATGATTGCATTTTGTCATGGTACGTAGTGCTGGAACCAGACTAGACCACATGGGAACAATCTCGAAAATTTGAAGGACTTTTTTGATATTTTTTAAAGTCGAGGGAGTGTAAGTAAAATTAGGCTAAAGTTAAAGAATTGTTTCTATAATTTATCTAAAAAATTAATAGTTGGATTAAATATAGACTCGTCCAGAAATTACTTATCATTTAATCATACTCTAAGAGACGGTCCTGAAAATAATAATAACAACAACAATAATAATAAATATCTTTTATGGTTTCTTTCCTACTTTTAGGAAAATCGCATCCCCTATTCTTTTTTTTGATCGCCAAAAATGAACAAAACTTGAAGATCTATTTTCGGATCCGGATCTCTTATGCCACTTAATCACTGGCAGGATCCACTGTGAAGCTGAGGAAGGCAGTAGATAACCAAAGAAAATAAGAAATAAATGAACTAGGAGATCCACCCATAGATCCGGATCTCTTACGCTACTGGATCGCCAGCGGGATCCAATATAGAATTGAGGAAGATGGTGGGTGCTCAAAACAAAATAAAAAATGAAGAAACTAAAAAAATCCATCGATGGATATGGAACTCTTATGCTATCGCATTGCCAACGGGATCCATCATAGAGCTAGAAAGATAATAGGTGTCAAAAAAATAGAAAACAATAAAATTGAAAGATCCGCCCATGCTTCTAGATCTCTCACGCCACAGGATGACCAGTGGGATTCACTGCAGATCAGATGTCGGTAGGAGGAAGTTAGAGAGGGATTCTTACCTTTGTGAGAAAGTCTCTACTGGAAATCAGTCTCTCCATCAGATTCATCCGCCACGGTGAAAACAAGGAGAGGAAAAATACATGTGATAATTAGGATGGGATAGAGTAGAAATCAGTAAATTTTAATAAAAATCAGAGTTTTCTATCAAGTAGGTAATAACCATCTACCATTCACAAATACACATGCTGTGCTAGTAAACTTCGGCCTATGATTGCATTTTATCGTTGCATGTAGTACAAGAATTGGGCTGGACTATATTGAAACATCTTGAAAACTTAAAAGATTAGTTTGACACTTTTTAAATTTGAGAATATAAGTAAAATTGGACTAAAGTTGAGAGCTGTTTCAGTAATTTATCCAAAAATTTGATAATTGGATTAAGTACAGACTTATCCAAAATTACTTACCTTTTGATCATGCTCCAAGAGACGGCCTTGAAAAAATTAATCATAATAACGAGTACCCTTTATAATTTCTTTCCTACTTTCAGGAAATTTACATTTCTAATTCTTTTTTCTGATCCCATGATCCCAAGAAATGATCGAAACTAGAAGATCCACCCTGAATCCGGATCTCTTGCATCATTGGATCATTGATGGAGTCGAGGAAGATAGTAGATGCCCAATGAAAATAAGAAATGAACGAACAAGAAGATTTGCCTATGGATTCAGATCTCTTATGCCATCAGATCGCTGTCGAGATCTAACATGGAGCCGAGAAAGATGGTGGATGCTCAAAATAAATAAAAATGAAAAAAAACTAGAAGATCTGCCAATAGATACGCAACTCTTACGCCACCAGGTTACCTATAGGGTGCACTGCAAAGCTAGAAAGATGATAAGTATTCAAAAAAATAGGAAACAACAAAACTGAAAGATCCATCTATAGATCCGGATCTCTTATGCTACCAGATCACTTACGGGATCCATTGCAGGTCAGAAGTTGGTAGGAGGAAATCAAAAGGAGACTCTTACCTTTGTGATAGAGTCTTTATTGAAAACCAATCGTTTCATCAAATTCATTTGCCATGGTGAACAAAAAGGAGAGGAAAAGTATAAGAGAGGGCTAGGATGAGATAGAGTAGGAAGTGAGTAAATGAAGATTAACAAGGAATGATGAATAGGCTTTATATAGAGTTCGAAGAGAGAGTGCAGGTAGGGAGCATGTACCTCAAATTTTCCACTCTCCTTCAGCTACTTGTATTTTTAAAAAAATTAACAAAATAAGAGTTTTCTATCAAGTAGGTAATAACCGTATATCAGTCACAAATACATATGTTGTGCTAGCAAACTCAAACCCATGATTGCATTTTATCATGGCATGTAGTGCTGGAACTAGGCCAAACCACATTAAAAAAATCTCAAAAACTTAAAGGACTAGTTTGATGCTTTTTAAACTCGAAAGAGTGTAAGTAAAATTGGACTAAAATTGAGGATATATTTCTATAATTTATCCATAAAATGAATAGTTGAATTAAATATGGACTTATCCAAAACTTACTTATCTTTTAATCATGCTCCAAGAGATGGTCCTAATAATAATAATAATAATAATAATAATAATAAGTATCTTCTACAGTTTCTTTCTTGCTTTCAGAAAAATTCGCATCCCTTATTCTTTTTTTTGATCACAAGATCCCAAGAGATGAACAAAACTAGAAGATCCACCCCCAGATTTGAATTTCTCATGTCGCCTGTTCGCCAAGGGGATCCACCGTAGAGATATGGAAGGTAATAGACACCCAAAGAAATAAAAAATGAATGAACTAGAAGACCTATCCATGGAACTGAATCTCTTGTGCCATTGGATTGCCGGGGAATCCAACATGGAGTTGAGGAAGATTGTGGGTACTCAACTAAAATAAAAAATAAAGTAAATTAGAAAATCCACCAATGGATATGGATTTTCTATGTCGTTGAATCATCGATGGGATCCACAGTAGAGCCAAAAAGATGGTAGGTGCCAAAAAAAGGAATCAACAAAACTGGAAGATCCGCCAACGGCTTCGGATCTCCTATGCTGTAAGATCACCGATAGGATCCACCACAGATTAGATGTCGGTAGGAGGAGATTAGAGGAAGACTCTTATCTTTATGACAGAGTGCCTATCAGAAATCAGTCTTCCTAGCAGATTTATCTGCCATGGAAAAAAAAAGGAGAGAAGAAGTATGAGAGAGGGTTAGGATGCGATAGAGTAGAAATGAGTAAATGAAAATAAACAAGAAACTATGAAATGGGATTTATATAGTGTTTGGGGAGGGAGCATAGGTGGAGAGTGCATGCCTCAAATACCCCACTCTCCTTCAGCTACTTATATTTTTAATAAATTTTAATAAAATAGGAGTTTTCTATTAAGTAGGTAATAACCATCTATCAGTCATAAATGCACCTATTGTGCTAGCAAACTTGGGCCCATAATTGTATTTTATCGTTGCACGTAATGCTAAAACTGGGCTGGACCATATTAGAACAACTCAAAAACATAAAGAACTAGCTTGATACTTTTTAAAGTTGAGAAGTATAAGTGAAATTAAGCAAAAGTGGAGGGATGTTTATGTAATTTATCCAAAAAAATTAATAATTGGATTAAGCATGAACTCATTCAGAAATTATGTACCTTTTGATCATGCTCTAAAAGACGGTCCTAAAAGATTAATAATAATAATAATAAGTATCTTTATAATTTCTTTCCTACTTTCAGAAAAATTCACATCTTCAATTCTTTTTCTGATCCCAAGAAATGAATGAAATAAGAAGATCTACCTATGGAGCTGGATCTCTTACATCGTTGGATCATCGACGGAATCCTCTACTAAGCTGGGAAAGATAGTAGACACCCAATGAAAATAAAAACAAATGAACAAGAGTATCCACCTATGAATCCGAATCTCTTCCGCCACCAAATAGATGGTGGGATCCAACACAGAGCCGAGGAAGATGGTGGGTGCTCATAACAAAACTAAAATGAAGGAACTAAAAGATCTACTAATAGATACGCAACTCTTATACCACCGAATCATTGGTAGGATCCATCGTAAGGCCAGAAAGATGGTAAGTATCCAAAAAAATAGAAAACAATAAAACTGAAAGATTCACCATGTATTCAAATCTTTTATACCATCGGATCACCTATAAGATCCACCGTGGATCAGAAGTTGGTAGGAAAAATTAGAGAGAGACTCTTACCTTTGTGATAAAGTCTCTGTTGAAAATTAATCTCTCCATTAGATTTAGAGAAAAAGTATAAGAGAGGGTTAGGATGGGATAAGTAGAAATAAGTAAATGAAGATGAATAAGAAATGATCAAATAAGATTTATATAATGTAGTGTTTGGGAGGGGCATATGTGGAAAGCACGTATCTCAAATTTTCCACTCTCCTTCAACTACTTATATTTCAAAAAAAATTTAAACAAAATAGAAGTTTTCTATCAAGCCTGTAATAACCATCTATCAATCATAAATACACATATTGTGCCAACAAACTTAGGCCCACAATTATATTTTATCATGAGAAATTCTTTGTGCACCACGGGTGGTATAGAAAATCTGACGTGGAGCGCACCATCTTATCTCATTGGTCCAGGTAGCCACCATTTTCCAATATATATTTAATGTCTGCAGTTTTATTTTTCATTTAAAATTTTGAATGATAAAAATGCCTTGCTTATTAAAAAAAATTATGACATCTTATGTCTATATTATGATATCATGCATGCAGGAAGTCATAATTTGACGTGCAGGATGTAATAATTTGATGTAGGATGTCATAATATGCCACAAGATGTCTTAATTTTTTTTAAAGAGTAGGAGTATTTTTATCATTTAAAATTTTTAATAAAAAAATAGAACTATAGACATTAAATACATATTAAAAAATAGTTGGACAAAAATATTTCTCTCATTTTATGACATCTTAGGCCATATTATAACATCCTGCATGCAAGAAGTCATAATTTGACGTAAGATGTCATAATATGCTAAGATGTCATAATTTTTTGGGTCATATTATGACATCTTGCGTGAAGGATGTCATAATATGTCAAAATGTCATAATTTTTTAGATCATATTATGACATCCTGTATGCAAAAAATTATAATTTGATATAGGATATCATAATATTTTCAAAAAAAGGAGGATATTTTATCATTCAAAATTTTAAATGAAAAATAAACTATAGGCATTAAATATGCATTGAAAAGTGGTGGCTATATAGACCAATAAGGCAAGGTGGTGCACTCCATGTTGGATTTTCTACATCACCTGTGGTACACAAAGAATTTTTCATTTTATTATTGTACGTAGTGTGGGAATTGGGTCGGATCATATTGGAACAATCTCAAAAGCTTAAAGGACTAGTTTGATACTTTTTAAAATTATAGGAGTGTAAGTAAAATTGGGCTAAAGTTGAGAGGGTGCTTTTGTAAAGTTGAGAGGGTGCTTTTGTAATTTATCCAAAATATTAATAGTTGGATTAAATATGGACTCGTTCAAAAATTACTTACCTTTTAATCATGCTCCAAGAGATAGTCCTGATAATAATAATAATAATAATAATAATAAGTATCTTCTATAATTTATTTCTTGCTTTCAGAAAAATTTGCATCCCCTATTTTTTTCTGATCCCAAGATCCTAAAAAATGAACAAAACTAGAAGATCCGTTCTTAGATCTAGATCTCTTATGCCACCTGATCATCGATGGGATCCACCGCAGAGTCGAGAAAGGCAGTATATGATCAAAGAAAATAAAAACTAAATGAACTAGAAGATCCACCCATGGATCCAGATCTCTTACGCCTTCGGATCGCCTAGAGGATCCAACATGGAGCCGAGAAAGATGGTGGGTGCTCAAAATAAAATAAAAAAATGAAGGAAACTAGAAAATATACCAACAGATGTGGAACTCTTACACCGTCAAATCATCTGTAGGATCCACCATAAAGCCGAAAAGATGGTAGGTGCACAAAAAACTAAGAAACAACAAAACTAGAAGATCTGCCCATGGCTCTAGATCTCTTATGCCATAGGATCATCGATAAGATCTATCACAAATCAGATATCGGTAGAAGAAAATTAGAGGAAGACTCTTACCTTTGTGAGATGATCCTAGAAAAATAATAATAATAAGTACCTTTTATAATTTCTTTCCTATTTTTAGAAAAATTCACATCTCTAATTCTTTTTTTTCATCCCAAGAAATGAACGAGACTAAAAGATACACCCAAGAATCCAGATCTCTTACACCATCGGATCATCGGTGGAATCCTCTATAAAGCCAAGTAAGATAGTAGATGCTGAATCAAAATAAGAAACAAATGAACAAGAAGATTCGCCCATGGATCCAAATCTCTTATGCCATCAGATTGTCAACGGAATCCAACATGCAGTCGAGGAAGATAGTGGGTGCTCAAAACAAATAAAAAATGAAGAAAACTAGAAGTTTCGCCAATAGATATGCAACTCTTATGTCATCAGATCATTGACGAGGTCCACAATAAAGCCAAAAATATGGTACACCTCCAAAAAATAAAAACCACAAAACTAGAAGATCCGTCCATGGATCTGGATCTTTTAAACCACCGGATCACCGATGGGATCCATCATGGATCCAAAGTCGATTGGAGGAAATTAGAGAGAAACTCTTTGTTGGGAATAGTGTCCC
>KE505062.1:6176-27753 GCA_000441515.1 Elaeis oleifera | reverse complement strand
CTTTTGAGAAGAGCAAAGTGAAAAAAGAAATTAGATGTGATCTGATTTCATCATCTTCCTACAGATCTATTTGACTCTCTTGAGAAGAGAATCAAAGATCAAATCGATTCGACAATCCAAGGAGCGATCTTTACAAGAATTAGCATTCTAGTGAGATCGAGACCTCTTGATCAGATCAGCCTCAATGGATATCTATAGAGGTCAGACACTTGTACGGCCACGACAGGATCTCGAAGACATCCACGGACCATCAGATTGCGGTGAAGATCTACCCACACAAAGGTATAAAATTCATATTCTCTTTTAAATCTTTAATCTTGTAATTAATGATGATGCCTGATGTTTATTTGAGATGTGATCTCTTTATGCATGCTAGTTAGATTAGATCTAATTATTGATCTGAATTTTAAATCATTCTGATATAAGGTTGTCCTAACATAACGGTTAAAAGTTATGCTCGTTGTCCTAGAACGATATTGAAGATTCAGATCTGAAAATTTTATTTCACAGTAATTTTACTCTGATTTAAATTTTAAAATTTTACATGCATGTTGGAACCAATGAGATGGGATTTCCTTTATATCTTTCCAGTGGAGATTATATATTGACATATCGATATCCTATCATTGGGAGTTACATGTTGGCACTTTGACTTTGACTATTCTGAGCTCATTCTAATTTAACTATAGGATATAAGTGTGGCCATAGTTATGGCCATTGAGGTAAATTAGATCTTTTGAAATAAATTGATTTATAAATAAAAAATAATTTGAAAATAAATTTTGAAAAAATTGGGTTTGCATACATCTTGTTTTGATGGTGCTATATTTTTGAATTAAATTTTGAATTAATGTACTCTATATGCTTATTTTATTTTATTATTATTGTTTGATTTGTCTAGCTACAATGCTTATTGCTTATTGGGTTATCTAGCTCATTACCATATATTTTACTATTTTTATAGATCTTGAGAACTAAAATAGCATCGAGATATATTCGGGAGAGTGATTAGAAGCATAATTTAATATCTTTACTTAGACTAAAAATTTTAGTAAAGTTTAATATAAAATTTTTTGAATAATGTTGGATTTTGTAAGAGACAAATTTTTTTTAGTTAGTTAATTTTGAACTTAATTTATTGAATTTATTCTGCTGTTTGCTTTATGATATTATGAGGAACTAACTTGCATACTTGTGGAAAGAGTTAAGAGAGCATTAAAGCTCCAAACATTCCATACTCGATAAAAAGAAAGGATAAGAGCATCAATTACATGAGCTAATAATTGAGAGACCTTTCACCATTCATTCATTACTCTCTCAAGCGAGAAAGGAGGAAGTCAAAGCATATAAAGAGCTACTTTAGCAACTTCCACTGTGCTTCATCGAGCTTTTATTTTTAAGCTTTAAATTCTCATATTTATGTATTCATTTCTTTGTTTCAAGTTTCTTGGGTTACAAACTTAGGGATAAAGCTAGTTCAACCTCAAAATTGAACAAGTATATTGGACTAAGTCCAAAGGGACTTAGTTGGAAAAGATTTTGATCGATTGCCAGTATATTAAATCGATTAGATTGATTATAAGCCCAATTCAAAATAATCAAACTATAATCAATAAAAATTATATTTAGAATTCTCGAGTAGAGATCTTGGAAATTCATAAAAAAAAAAAATATTATAAATTTTAAACTTCATAATAAATTTATAAATTAAATTTATAACTTAATAATTTTTTATATTCATATTTTCAATCATATATATATATATATATATAAAATAATACTTTGTGAAGGAGTATTGGAGTGTTGCCAACTCAGCTTCGTAAATGAGTTTTATTGTGCTATCTGAAAAGAACACCTCTTCATATTAAATTATGTTATTAATATATGGTATTATTATATTTTATAATTAAAATTATTTATATAGGTAGTTGAGAATATGAAGTGATCCTAAAATTAATAAATATTATTTATTATTATATATATATATATATTTCAATCTGATCAGATGTAGAAGAAAATTATTTCATACATCTAATCCCATGCAACGTGCGGATCTTCGACTAGTTTAAATAAAAAAATTACGAAAGATAAAGATCAGTATGAATATAAATTCATTAGTTAATAAAATATATAATTATATTATTAAAAAATTAATATATCAATAAATATTTAAATTTTTCTTTAATTCAACCAAACCCACCATGAAAGGCGGGCATACTAGTGCAACGAAAAAGCAAACCCGGTAGATTGCAGATTGCAGATTGCAGATTGCAGACTATATAAAGACGAGTAGTCTTGACTCAAGAACTTAGATTGGACCTGGGGTCGATAGTATTGTTTCTCATCAATTTCACGCAGAAAAGTCGGTAAACTCTTGCCGACTTTACGTCGATCTTGTTCTGTATTGCGGGACTATATGTCTCCAAGTAGGGTTTTTACCAAAATCAAGTAGGGTTTTGGGCGCGGAGGAAGGCGAGCGGATTGGGGCTAGTTGTCTGCTCTTCGCTTCAGCCACCGCCATACCCGCCACCGTCGAGCGGACGGCCTTCAAACGCCTCTACCGACGCCGCAGCTCTCCCTCTCTCTCTCTTCCCTCGCCGTGCGTCCTTCCTGTCGCCGCCGCCGGCGCCACCCCTCTCCTTGCCGCCCTCCGCCACAGCCACGGTCTTAGTGGGAACGATACCATCAGTTATCTTTTTTCCCTTCGTTCAGAGACATGGGAAAAGGATCGAAGAGGCAGAGAAAAGTCGCAAGAAGGTCCATTAAAAGCGGCACCAAAGATGACGCCTTTAGGGAGGACGACATGGACGACGAGATAGATGCCTGTAACGGAAAAAGGAGCAATTTTCTTTTTCCTTGTTCTTTTCCATCTCCTGATTTATTTCTTTCGATTAATTCTCTTTTGCTAAATTCATTTGCAGTTCATAAGCAGCGGGATGTGATTCCTCTCGACGTCAATGATGAAGGTGGTGATGTTGCAATAGATTATTAGGTTTTTGCTTTCAAGCGGGTTAACAAAATGTCATGTGATGATTAAAGTTCTTATTTTCATTTGTTTGTGTGGTGGTGACAGGTGATTCAGAGGATGAAGATTTTGAGGAGCCTGTGTTTGATTTTGAGGTGAGCAGATAAAATCTGTGCTTAAGATCATAATTCTTGCTGCTGGTGCTGTTGTTTTGATCGAAGAAAAATGTCGAGTCTAAAGAGAAGACTTGGTGAATTTCAACTTCTTTTTATTCCTTTGCCCACTTAATTGTATGGGAACCTAGAAGGCTACAAAACCTCATATCACTAAACTTGTGACAACTTATTCTCCTCTTCTATGAAATTCTGGTATAATCAGCAAATATGGTTGGTTTATGAGTCTAATATAGGTATGAATAGGATGTGTTGCTAGAGCTGTATTCTGGTAGGAGATGGTGAGGGTTTAACATATCTTTTTTGTTGTTTCTGGTGTCTTGTTTTATGACCAGGGAAGCAAACGCCTCAGTTTGTTGTGGCTGTATTTCATGTATCATCATGCTGGCCCATCATCTAAAATATCATGCTCTTAAAAGCATAATGTCTCTTTGTTTATTCTCCTTTTCCGGTCGGAACATTAGAGACAAGTTGCTGTCACATCTCAACCACAGACCAGGCATGATGTGAAAAGAAAGCAGATAATGTGTAACCGAGTGGCAATTAGCCTATCACCATAACAATTATAACTTTTGTGCAAGTTGGTGCACTCTATATACAGTATCAAGTAGTGTAGATACGGCATGCATCTATTCAAATACCTTATTTCTGAATGTATCATACATGCTTATATGAAGCATCACATGTTGCAAAAGTCATGCAGTCAACACATAGAGTGATAGGCTAGTTGGGTGTTATATGCATGAAATATGTCAAAGAATTAGTTATCTGTTTACTAGCAGGGTAACTCAAAACCTAGTATATCATGAAATATGTGTTTCATAAAGTGGCAAAAAGAATGAGCTTTTTAGTTTTTCATTGGGTGTTATATGCAACTCCTGCTTTTATTAGGAAATATGTCTATTCTAGTTATCATCGAAGTCCTGACATGTGTTTTTAACTTGTGCTATCATTTTCTCATATTATTTGACCTGTTTATAGGGTGGTGTTTATGATGATAGTGATGATGTCCCAAGCGATGATGATGATGGTGGTGGTGATGATACTGATGAGGATGACAGTGATGTTCGGCCTAAGGGCTTTGCTGCAAAAAGTAAGAAAAAATGGCATCTGAATACTATGTTGTTGTGTTGCTTCGCATCTTACTGGTCATAAATAGCTTTGCTTGATTGTTTTGGTATTTTTATTTTATTCATTAATTCATGAGCAAAACCTGAATTATATGGAGAATAATTTTCTTAGAGCACACTGAAATTTTATTTCACGGTTTAGATTTTGGATTTTAAATTTCTTGGGCTAAAATATGCTTTCATTAAAGAGGCCATCTTATTTTCCCTATGGTGCATGGCCTATCAAACATATTCAGTTCTTATTGTTTGGACTGTTTGTCTTCTTATGTTGGCATCAAATAAGTGCTTATACGGCTAGTAGTCAATTATAACCTATGTAGATTAGATTGTTGATTCAAGACATTTGAGTTTCAAATGTTGTGTTCCAAAAATGTCAGCCTTGAAATTCAACCCAATAACTTAAAATGGAAAAATTGTTTGTTGCAGAACTAGATTTGATATCCATGGGAAGTCGATAAGGACAAGTTAAATTAACTGGTCAATAGATTAGGAGCTAAGACTCACACTCATATTGAAAGAGGCTTTGAAGAAATTATTAGAATTATCACATTTTTTTTTCTTCATCTATCAATTAATTAGTCATGCATCTTAAATTACATCAAAAAGGAAAAAGTCAACTTGATAACCAATCTAGCCAGGTCATCATATCTGAAAATGAGCAAACTAATCGATGTAATTAGTACCAAAGTCTATACTATCGGAATCGGCATCGTGTCGGCAGGCCAATGGTATGGTATGGTACGCTCCTATGTCGTGCCATTCTGGCATGAACTGATAGGGGAACTTGCAAGGGATGGGGAGAGGGAGAATGAGAGAGAGAGAGAAAAAAGGAGAGAGAGGCAAGGAGGGAGAGGGAATGAGCAGGGGAGGCTGGCGGGTAGAGAGAGGTGGAGGGAGGGGAGAGGGAGAGGGTGGTGGTGAGTGAGAGAGGCAGAGGGAGGGGGAGACGGCTTTCAAAGCCCTATCTCCTTTGCATTGCCGGAACAGGATACTACCAACTTGAAACAATTTCAAAAGAAGAAAATAATAAGTGAAGTTGGAAGTGGCTGGCTCAAAAATAATCCAAAAAAAGGGCCGAAGCCCTTGTTCCGGCAATGTGAAGGAGAGAGGGCTTTCAAAGCCCTCTGTACCCCCTGCCTCCACTTGTCTTGGTCTTTATTGCCCTCTCCCTTTCCCTCCCTCCTTTCTCTCTCTCTCTCTCCCCCCTCTTTTCCTTCTCTCTTCCACCTCCCTCATGGGTTTTTCGATTTGAAGGCCAAAACTATCCTGGTCGGCCTCTTGTATGGCTTAGTATGCTTTGAACTGGGCAATTTGGGATGGTACCACCAATGTTGCTACAAACCCTAGTCCAAGCATACTCGCAGTCTACCATGAGATGATTAAGTTACTAAGCAAAATCATATCCAATTTGAGGTTAAAATTTAATCTCCATGCTCAGTAGCTGCTACATCACTCCTATTAATTCAGAGGAAAATGGTTTAATTCCTATATTGATAAGAAATTTCAGGTATTATTATGGTCAAGGTTTGTCGTCTCGATACCGACGGCCGTTTCGACTGGTCGGCGGTACGGTTTGGTATGGTTCCATATCGTACCAAACTGACAAAGGCACCGGATCTGAACCAGGAGAAGAAAAAAAGAGAAAGAGAGAGAATAGAGAGAGAGAGGAAGGAAGAAAGAAAGGAGGTAGGGAAGGAGGTGGCGGGGCCAGTAGGAGGCTGGCTGTCGTGGCCGTCGGACGAAGCAGTCCACGTACGCGGCGCCGCGGGCGTGAAACATGTGCGACGCCCCTGTTTTATAATTTTTTAAAATCGAAACTTAAGTGAAGCCGGCAATAATTGTCAGTTCATTGATTTAATTTTTTAAAAAAATTAACAGTGAAGTCAGCAATGGTTTGCCGATTCACTGTTGATCTTCGTTTTAAAAAGGGGTTGCGTGAACAGGGGCGACAGCCCCTGTTCCATGACTGCGACGTCGCCCGCGCCGCTTCTGCCATCCCCTCCCCTGGCCTCGGCGAAGCTCGCATCCGCGACTGCGATGCCGTCCGCTCCCATCTCCGGTGATCTCCGCCCTTCTCTCTCTCTTCTCGCTTGTTTCAAAGTCCTATCGGGCTAACTGAAGAGCCGCGGATGCTTCGCAGCCCTTCGGTGGCTGCAGCGGGCCACCGCCGGCCTCCAACGGCTCTCGCCTCCCTCCCTCTCCTCTCTCTTCTTTCTCACTTTCTCTTTCCCTCTCTCCTCCGTCTGTATATTGTTTGAACTGGCTGAACCGTGCCGGCTCTCCGTCGGTCTGGCTCGGTACTGGGTGTACCGGCCGGTTCGGCATGATACAGCATTCCATGATTATGGCTACACCTAGAAAGAATGAAATGTGATTTTACATGAAGATGGATTTAACCTTTCTATTCATGAGCCAACATGGTTGGTTATGGTGTCTCAACTCATCCTTTAATTGCAAGTTCTCTGAGGCCTAAAATATTATTAGAGATTAGTATCCCCTTGAAGAGCTTAATTTTTTGAGTCACACATTTTATTAATGATGCTAGATGCTCCTGATTGAACCTTCCATCCTTTTGTTAATATATAATGGGTATTTTGAGTATAGTTACTTGGTGGCTAAGCTTAAGACTGAAGCTGCTATTTTCCATTGTGATAAACAATTTTAGGGGTTCTTTTTATATTGGGTTCCCATGGTAGTCTTTCATGCTTTAGATAATAAAGTGGAGCATGACATCAAGGTGTCCATGTTGGTCCATCTTGATTGGTATCATTTTGTGTGTCTATCTTAATGTGTATAGAAGCAATAGACATTGATACAAATTAATGCATAGTTGTGTCGATTATACCTTGCTTTCGCAATTTAAACCTGTCTACGACCATCGTGAATGACCTTTTTTTTTCTATTTGAAATGTTATGGAATTCTTAGCTATTCTCTCTCTCTCTCTCGCCGAACTTGTCTGGTTTGGAGCAATAGAAATTTTGAAGGCCTTATTTATAGACTCAACATGGTAATGCTACAAAACCATTGTTCTATTTTGGACCAAAGAAATCAAGATGGCTCATACTATCATGAATTTTTAGCTTGTTTATGGTTTGTATGATAAATTACTTGAAATTATGCAATGTGCTTGCATAACAATGGTAAATATGTATATGTGTAGGATAGCTTATGATTCTAGCTTTAAGTTAAAAATTTTATATTTGCTGCTAGAGCTATATTTGTTTACTAGTGTAAAACAATTAAAACTATTATATACAAGGTTCACCATGCCGGAATCGGATCTCATATCAGTTAGCCAGCGATATGGTTCGGTATGCCCCTGTACCGTTCGGTATCGGGCCTGAACCGACATGACAAGGTAAGTGGGGGAGGGAGAACTGGAGAGAGATAGAGAGAGAGAAAGAGGAATAGAAGGTGGAGTGAGTGGGGAGGGTTGCGGAGGCCCTAGAGGGTGGGATCTTCCTCCTTGCCCTCCGTCGGGTCGAAACAGGGGCAACTGCCCATGTTTCGATTCCCATTATATTTTTTTTATCGCGATCCATGTGTTGTCGGCTTCAATGTGGATCGCAAAAATAAAATGGATCACAATTGAAAGAGGGGCGGCGCCCTTGTTTTGATCTGACGGAGAGAGAGGAGGAAGATCCCACCCTTCGGGGCCCTCGTGGCTACCGTCCTTCGGGGGCCCTCGTGGCTACCACTGACCACCCTGCCCACTCCCCTCCTTCTGTTCCTTCTCTCTCTCTATTTTTCTCTCTACGGAGGAGGACGGAACTCCGACGGCCTTGGTGATCCTCCGACGGCCTCTCCGGCCTTTCCTCTCCTTTTCTCCCCCTCTTTTTCCTTCTTTTCCTCTTCCTTCTCACCAGTGTACTATTTTTTACATCAGAACCGTGTCGGTCGACCGCCGGCATGGTTCTACACGCCCCGAACTAGCTGGTTTGGCGAACATTGGTTATATAATAATAATAATAATAATAATAATAATAGATCAGGCAGCATTTCTTAGCATGTCGATGCAGAATTATTCTGTAGATTTTGTCCCTTTCCATGTCAATGCATCCAAAATATTATCATGGTTAACATGATAACTCTATTGCGGTAGCAGCTGATTGTAATGACTAATGACTAATGAACATGATATGTAATACTTAGTTCTTATCAAGGAGTCATGTACCGGGCAGTATGATTTCTGAGTCTAATATGCTTTTGGTATGCTCTCATATTGATTTTGAGGACTCATTATACATCTACCATCTGATTGAATTGTATTTAGTTGCAAGACAGGCAAAATATTTACAACAGAAGTTTGGAGGAGGAGAAGATGAAATGGATGAACAGGAAGAGGAGGAAGAAGAAGAAAGGAAGGCTGTATGGGGTAGGAGAAAGAACTTGTATTATAATGCCGATAATGTTGACTATGAGGTATGAGATGTGTTTTCACTTCTTCGCACAACTTGTTCATCCCTCGCAAAGAAGTACCTTCTAGGAATTTTTGACTTGGGCCTTCAAGTTTTGTTATTATTTTTTCTTTAAATTAAAGCTTCAATCGAGTGATGAAGACCTCCCCATGGAAGAGGAGGCTGAGGTTCTGAAGATCCAGAGGGAGAAGGCAAAGTCTCTTTCAATGGAAGACTTTGGCATTGAAGAGGCTGACCAAGATGAAAGTGATTCTGATGAACGGGATAAACCATTCAGGTGATGACTATTAGTTATTCATTTTATTGAAAAAGAAATGGTCTTGATTATTCTTTGTGCATAATGTATTTGTGAGACACTTAGATTCCTGTTACTGATACTACTGTGTGAGCATAATTTAGATTTACAGTTCAGAACTGAAATGATAGATTAACAAAGATTAGCTGGTGAAAGAAGCATAATGTGACCTAATATCTTTGCATGAGGAAAATTTGTAATATATAGAGGCTTTTAAATTTAAAACTGAATTTAAAATATTAAACTGGGTTTTGGTGTGTGCTTATATTTATCACTTTTAGAACTTTGTCTCATGAGAGAGACATTTTGTTAAAACAGGAAGCTTTGGATAGAAAGAAAGTCATGAGTAAACTTGATGTGGATGGTGCATTGGAAGACAGCCCCTTTGAGAACTATGAGAAGATTAAGAAAGATCTTAGTGCGCTGTCAAAAGAGGAGCAAATGGATGTTGTGTACAGGTATGCTTTTGTTCACATTTACTGTCCAAGCATATCAAACTTCATATATTTACAGTCAACACACCTTTTTCTATCGATATTCTGAGTCAACAAACATAATCTGTCTCTTGCATGAGGTCATGAACCATTAGGCAATTTTGTCACAAATTCTATTCCGGAGAGTTAATAAAACTTTTGAAGCACATATAGTCTTGTGCATTAAATTTTCCCGTTTCACTAATTTTGCTGCAACACTTTATATATGGTTCTGCATTTGACTTAAAATATCTTATTATGAGCGTTTGTACTTGACATGATAAGAATAAAGTACAAATGAAGATGTTCACATTTGGCCTAGTTAGCAAATTTGTGTGTTTTGAGACCACTAAAACATTCCGTCATTTCTCATACCCCTAGTCTTCCACCTTTGCAGTCTTATTTAATGTACAGGATAATATTTCATGACAATTTGTTGGCATTGTTTTGAGACCACTAAAACATTGTCATTCTTATACCCCTAGTCTTCCACCTTTGCGGTCTTATTTTAATGTACAGGATAATATTTCCATGACAATTTGTTGACTTGATGCCAAGCTGTTAACATTGGTGCAAAATTCTTGGTCAAGGCTACTTGTAAGGTAGGTTTAGCTTACCTTGATCGTCTTGTCTTGTTTGGTCCTGGCAGGTATCCTCCATGATGAGATCATGGCAATGTGCAACTGCAAGGTTCAATAATTTTTGTGCGTCTCCAATTATCTAGCAGCAGCCTTTTTATAAGCTTTTTTGCTGAGGAATACCTCAATTATCTCTATTTCATTAATCTATTTGACAGCCTATCATGATGCTTTTTTCTTTTTTGTGCTTGTGGCATTTGAGTGGCTGCATGTTAGGAAGATTGTACTAGATAAGTAAATTAATAGGAATAAATGTGTCCTAGCCTGATTAATTTGCTGATGACATGTTAAATTTCCCCTCATCTTAGATTCTTGTATGTAAGGTTTGCCATCTTAGTATCGGACTCCGTATTGGTGAAATCCCACTATAGTATTGGTACGCAGTACGGTACGATATGGCTGTGTCGATACAGGGCGGTTTGGCATATCGGTACTATATGATATGCCGTGTACTGCCCGTTATAGGGTGGTACGGTAAATACTGCTTGTATGTATAGGTCTTTATAGCTAATCATATCGTTAAATGCATCTTGGTTCTTGGCCAACAAAAAAAAAAAGAAAAAAAAGAATTTTGTTGTTTTCATCCTAATATTTGGCATTAACTTATGGATCACAATGACCTTTATCTTGAAGAGGGATTGCGCACGTGCATGTGCTGGATTGATGATAAAAGCTTAAATGTTAATCTTCTGACATGCTTTTGAAATCCTTGATTCCCTTACCTCATATGGTAGTCTAAGTGCAAGGCACTGAAACATAAGTGGGTCCCAAAGGTGTACATTGGGGTTGTTGTAAGTCACTAAAATGGTATCTAATGCATCTCTTTATGACATCTTCACATTACGTTTGAGCTGGAAATCATAAATTTATGAAGTTGCTCCCTCTAGCCTCGGCTCTCATCATCTTTGAAAGTCCTAGTAGACAAGAAGGTGAAGTAACTTGTACTGAATATATGCGAGAATCCCTCTCAGCAGCTATGTGGATATTATATGTTAGCATGCCAGTTGATCATGTCTCATCTTATTGATCATCCTGAGTGTCATGATGGTATCCATGGGGTCTTGCATTAACCGTTTAGGGTCAACTTTCAGCACTGGGTAATGCATGTTATTGTATATATTTGGAAAACAATTTGAATGCTTGAGAATGTATTGGTGTAAATTTATCTTTGCCAGATCTTACATTAGCTTTAGTGTTTTGGATCCCTTCAACTCGGAGGTAGACAGCTGGTGGTCTGAACTAGCATTTCATACCCAAAGGAGATTCATTGAGGTAGTCTTACATGGACACTTGCAAATTTAATGTTAAAAAACTTTCCGAAGTAGAGTTCTTAAAGACGGGGAAAAATCCCATTATAGAATATGACACCTTATCCATGTTAATATAAAGGGGGCTATTTCTTGGTGCAATGGTAAAGGCTTGAGCTAACAAGTGCAGTGGCATGGGTTCAAGTCCTGGGGCAGCCACTTTGTGTAACAAAATACCAAAGGTTAGGTTTGTATCTAGTTTGCCCCTCCCAGGACTCCAGATCATCGGGAACATGACTGAGTAATGGCCATTTAATCCATGTTGATAAAAAAGTTGACATATCCTGTTTCCATGACTGGTCAGCATGTGCCTAATTTAAAAGGATGAACGACTATGATTGAGCATGATTCTATTTATAATAAATGTTACTTATGGGTTCTGTGCACATGGCAGATCCAATAAGGCACAGTTGGACTTCTATGATCTCATCAATGGATGAAAATATTAAATGAATAACCATGATCCCATTAAAAGAATTTTTGCATGGCATGTGAGATGCACATGGCTAATTCAAGTGGAAGGAATATTTGATGCACCTCTTTTCTCTAAAAGATTCAAGAGGGATGTACTTTTTTTAAGCATCAAGTGGCTTTAAGGTGGGCTTGGCTGTCTGAAAACTTGTCTGCCACATTTGCAAGACTCATTCCTGCAGCGATGGGTTTGGGGCGGAAGGGGAGGGGTGGGGAAGGCGGGGAATGGGTAAGTTTATTTGCTGTTTTCTGAATCTGGATTATAAATGAAGAAGGGATGACTGAACATAACGCTTACAGCCACACCAAAAAATAAAAATGCACTTTGCCTGTTAAACGAGGAAATATTTTTGCTTTATAAATAGTTTATATATTTAAATAAATATTGAATTGTTCCTTTATCATTAGATACCATCCAAAAGTATATAAATGCATTCATGCATATGTACGTAAATACATTATATGTACTCTTGATCTGTGTCATTATATTCTTCTTTTTTTGCAGTTCTGCCCCTGAACTAGTTGGCTTGCTTTCAGAATTGAATGAGGCAGTTGACCAACTTCAAAAAATGAAACCAGTTCTAGGCAAGGTAATTGCAAGTTGTTTCATTCTCATTATATCATTTCTCAGTTCTTATAATTAATAAATGCTATCAATGACTCCTCAGTTCTCATGTATATGGTGCTATCTTGTTCTTTCCTCCTGCAAATATTATTGGACAATGGATAAAGTGTAATTGGTCAGGCAAAAAAAATATTTTCTTTTTTCTAGTATTTATTAGTTTGTTTCCTTAGGTTCTTCATGCTTGCTGGATGTGCATGCTTCTTTTTTTTTTTGGGTTCCCACTTGCATTGGTAGTTTTATGTCCAAATTGACTGAAATTTGAATTATGACTAGTTGATTTACTCATTCAATGGCTGCTCTATCCAGAACCTCTTAAAAGGGGAGCATGCTCAATTAGTATGAAAATTGTGAAAACGTTTTCTGGTTGTTATCCTGATGCAAATCCATTGATGCATGTCAATTTCTAGTTTAAGTCAATATCTTGACAATTTGTGCATATAATCAATTTTATCCAGTTATGTCTAGAAGATTATATTTTATGCTATCTTGCCTTCTAATAATAGGTCTCAAGAGTTTACACGATGTAATTCGCTTATTTTAGAACTAGGTATGGCCTTTTTCTTTAGTTGAATAGCAATTTGTTTAGAGGTTTGATTAAGGTGAATGCATTGGGTGCTATTCGAACATTCTGATGCTTATGAATGTGATAAATCTTACACGAAGACATATGAAATGCTACAATCATCTGGTTCAGACAATATTCATGACTTTTCTAGATATGCTTTAGTGATGCCTGTGAAGAAACCTGAAATAATTAATTGCAATCATCTTAAAAGAAAATAGATAAAGTAATATACAACATTAATTCTAATTTTGACTGAAAGAAGTAAATTAATCAGATGAATACTCTGCTTGTTTTGCTAATGAATCTAGCTTCAAAAAATTGTGGAAGAAAAAGTTATACGTTTCTGAAACTTAAGAATTACATAAAAAATTATGATGAGTTCAATAGGCAATATTTTTTTGCAGAACACTCTTGAGAGTTCTTGAAAAGTTAGAAAATATAAAGAATTGACAATTCTTAAAAATCAAAGAGGGACAGTTTCATACCTCAGTTTAACTTTTATTCCTCGTTACCTTTTCATTTGGCGGGTCCACTTCCGTTTTTTGGAGTTAGACTATTTGCTACTTTATTCTGGTGTAACATTAGCTTTCAAAAGCATTTTGGGGCTGGCATTTTATCTTATATTTCATCATATGTGGTTATTTTACCTATGGTGGGGATGTTTCATATAATTAATTTGTAGTCTTTTATCACACAATCATTTACAGTGATTTTGCATGGTGCATATTGCTTATATTAAGGCTGATGCACTTTATAAATTTAAGGAAATGTAACAATAGATGGATTTTTTAAAGGATAAGATGGGACAAACAAAAATGATCTCTATGAGCATTTTTGGGCCATGAGTTTGAGTGATGTGGCATCTATTCTCCCTCTAGTTCCTCTCTCCCTCTCCTAACTTTGATGTCTGCCACTGTCCTTTATTTTTTTTGGCGGTCCCCATCCGTTTGTAACCACATACCCTACATTTCTTTTCTTCAATCTAATTCTGTCTCTTCCTCCTCTTCCTCTGCCCTAGTGATCTATCTTTTCAACTTTCTTTTCTTCTGGTCTTTCTAATGTCAATAACGAGGAACTCAGACCCTCAACAAAGGCTTGGATAGCTGAATATACACCAGATTAGACCAAGTTTGATTTAATCTATCTAAGATAACTGCTATTATTTTTGATTTTTCTGATGAATATCCATTATTTTTGGGGCTGAATTCGGGGCTGAAAATTCAGCTAGCATGATGTTGAGGCATGTTTTACTATTGTTTCAGACTAACTTTGTGTTCTTTTGATTGAAGTATTGTTTGTTACATTAGGCTCTGTTTGAGTGCCAGAAGATCTTATTGTGTCGATTGGTTAAAATAGATCTGTGGCTGGCAGAACAGCTAATCCCTACATTGGGAATATTATAGATCATGTTGGACAAGGGACTAGTCATCCCTAAAAAATACGTGGTTGTGTTTAGAGCTTCCCAGATCTCTTGAAACCACCCTTTCCAACTTGTATTTTTAGAACAGAAGTGTCAACTGGTAAGTTCTTCTGTTATTCCTGCCCCCGCAAAAAAAAAATGAAAAAAGAAAAAAGAAAAGAAAAACAAAAAAGGCCTACTGAATATTCTAGTGTAATATCCTGGCAGCCTTTTTTCCATCATCATTCTTTTTTTTTTCTGTTTGCATCTATCACTGCTTTCAACTTGCAGAATTGACAGCCAAAATTGTTGGCAGAAAAAAAGGGTACCTGCTTTTTCGCATGTGAACTCTCAAGTTTTTTTTAAAAAAAAATTCTTTTTCGTATTTTTCATTTGAATATCTTTGAAGAACATAAATTTTGATAAAGTCTTTTTTCCCTTTATTTCTTCTTTTAGAAATTTTTTTGGAGGAGTTGAGTGATTATTGGTTTAAATGTTGAGGTTATAGAATGGATACATGTTTGTTCAAAAGATGCAATGTGTCCATGTGTTTTATTGTCTCTGATGCATATCCGTCTTTTGAAGGCGAGAGAGAAAAAAGATACCGTTGATGGGGAGATGCACTACTTGGAGGTGAAACAGATTTTGCTGTTGACTTATTGCCAAGCAATTAGTTTTTATCTTCTTCTCAAGTCAGAGGGGCATTCCATTCGAGATCATCCTGTAATAGCTCGGCTGGTGGAGATCAAGAACTTGGTGGAGAAGGTTCATTTAATTTCTATAGAAATATTTTGTCTTGTCCTTGTCAGCTTATTCATTTTATTACTGTATATTTTTTTCCCTCTCTTTCTTCTTCTTCCTTTTCTATAATTTCTTATTTGAAACATGTCTTGTTCAGAAACTAGCACATGGTTAGCTTGCTACGAATTTTGTTTTGTACGTCTAGAAGTGGCTAATATGTTGTGGCAGGTTCTGCCATCATTCAGATGCCACCATTTTAATACATCTTTCTGAACAGGTGAAGCAGATTGATGCAAATCTTCCATCCCAAATTGAGGACATTGTCAATCATAATTCTGTAAATGGCTTCAGTAATAGACTGGTTGGGAAAAGTGTTCCACTGAAACCTGAACCACAAACAGCAGGCCAATCTGCTAAACCACTTGAAGCAGCATTGGTATTTGTCTCTAATGTGTAACCATTTGTAAATACTACGTATGCTGTTCCTCAAACTCATCATTGATGACACTGCAGGTTAATAAACAACTGAATTAGCAAAGGTCGACTCCTCAAGGGATAATCATGATGGAAGTGCTGATCAGAAGCAGGAGGTTGTTCATGTTACTGTGACAATCTTAAGTCTATTCTCAGCTTTTGGATAACAACTTTAAGTAACAGATTCAAATTTTTACGAGACAGGATGCTCAAGTTGGATTACAAAGTTTGGAAATGCTTAAAGTAAGAGCAAATCTCGAAGAAAAGTTGAAGCAGAAAGGCTTATACAATTTCACCAGTTCAAAATCTGAGGAAATGCAAAATCATACCTTGAAGCCAGTTAACCGGTACTTATCTCTGGAGATTGAAGCATCAGTATGCATGTTTTTTTTTCTGTCTGAATAGAACATTTCCAGGTTAAATATTTTTATTTCTAATATCAGGCTTTTTTATTTATTTGAACAGATCTCTGGAAACAGTAAATGATTTTGATGATGAGGTGCAGCAGAATGCGGTAGGCCGTCGCATGAATAATGGTCATGTGAGTTTGTTGAAGACAAGCAAACTATCTCAGCTGGTTGCTACTAAAGCAAACAAGTCTAAGGTATGCCAAGTTACACTCAAAAATCACATATAACTACAGAATATTGAATGCTCTGTTCACCTGTCATTTGGTCAACATTCTGTTTAGATACTACGATAATGATTCTGCAGCACAAAAACCAAGCCATTTGAACTGTGGAGATGTAGTATGCAATTTATAGTTATTTAGCTGTACTTGTCAATCTTTACTTGCCTGGCTGGTTGCTGTTACTATTGGGAAACTTCTATTACTTGTTTTCTTTGCTTTCTTTCTTTCTTTCTTTTTTATTTAAAAGTTCAGTACACATAATATGCCCTTTTAGCAGTTAACTTGGGCATATTAGCATTAGCATAATCTGCATGAATAGCATGTATCATGATCTTTCAATATCATTCTATCTGGCAAACAAGATCATGTGAAAGCAATTCATTCGGATGGTGATCATGTCTTTTTTTTGATTTATTGGTTTTAAGAAACTTCATCTGATGGATGAAAAAAGAGCACAAGATGATAGGGAATGGCATGGGGTAGTGAAGCTGGTAAACCAAGGTAGAGATCAGAAAACTTGTGCAAATAGTGTGCAGAACATATAAATAGTGTGCAGAACATATGTGGTTGTTCCAAGCGATGCACTCGCTCTTTTTTCTTGTTTCTTCCTAATAAGTGTTGCATTCAGCTTTGCTTGATTTACCAATCCATAATGTACTTTTAAACCAAGTACATTTAAAGACCATTAACTAATAAGAAAGAATACAATGTTTGGTCATTCTTCTATGACATTGTCTAAATTTGCTGGTCAGTGCCTGTACATGTAACATATTGGAACAAGCCCATCTGTGGGCATTTCATGTCAGATAATCTTCTACCTATGGTATTGGTTCTGCTTTGGACTTTACTCCCACATTCTGTTCCAAATGGCTTTTCTTGGAAGCTCCTTTATGTCTTCTTCCCACCCAAAATTTATTTGGTTAACTAAGAGCTTAACTTGTATTTTTAGAATTTCTTCAAGTTTCTAAGAGCTTAACTTGTATTTTGGGAAGTTTCTCTAGGTTCCAAGATGCTTGTAAAATTTTCATTTGCATTAAGTTGATGCCATTCAATGACTTACTCATATTGGCTTGTCCATTTTGCCTCAAAAACTAATTCAAGAACTCATATAATAATGAGTCAATTTTTTATTTACTTGGATGTATAGATTCAGAACGTGACTATATAAAATCTATACCTTTTTCTATGTTTGTCATTCATCTACTAATTGGTTATAATCATGCTTGGAATTTGAGCGATCCTGTGAAAGGTGCAGCTATTGTGCATAGATATGGCTGAAGGTGGTACTTAGAGCTAGATATGCTAATGAAATTAAATTGGGCATGCTGAAAATGTTGGAAAAATTAAATGAAATCTGGTAGTGAAACTTTAACCTAATATGCTTGTAATTGATCATGGTAATTATTATTTACTTACTGTGCATATAATATGGGTTTACTTATTGTTTACAGGATCATATAATAAGGTACATAAATAATTGCATGCCAACATCATTCAATGGGAATTCCTAGTAAGGGAACTCACTGAATAATTAAAAGGAAATAAGGATATCTTTATGCAAAGATAAAGAATGTGACATATTTAGAATACATGAACATTGGGTCGCTGTAAAAGCCGTCTTCCATGTGGACAATACAACTGCACTACAGTGAAAATCTGAATAGCTGCTTGCATGAATGCAACTGCACTACGTATTAATGTAGGATCTCCAGCTTTTGTTTCAACAGTTTGAGAAATTTTACTCTTTTGGATCTGTTTTTTCTAAATTTCTTGTTGTCAAAGTAACTGCATCCTGAAAAATTGTGTGAGCATAAATGGTTCCCTATCCATTCTGCAGTTATTTATTATTAGTGCTCAATACTAGCTGTGTGTGTGGGATATTCAAGAGGAAGGAGCAATATATGGTTGTGATTTATTTAGTGTTTGAAGTAGGTTAGATAAATATACTCCCAGTTTATTTTTATGTAATTTTCATTTAGAGTCATTTGTTAGATAGCAAATATGAAGGGGTGCATTGACTAAAAGAAGAGAATTTAGGTGCATGGCCTCCCTTGCATGGTGCAGTGCATGCATGGTCTGCCAAACCATACTAAACCACTCAGCTCAGGGTATACCAACCTGAACCAGTGTGAAACCAAGTTGGTTTGGCCTCTGGGTTCTTGAACTGATATGAACCAGCCTGAACCGGTTTGCACCAAGCAAAACCCAGTTCAACTTGGTTGGAGCCGTTCTTGTCTGTTTGGGCCATCCTGCGAGTAAAAGGGAGGAGAGGGGCTAGGGATGCTATTTTTTCTTTCTTCAAAAATTATGAAAGTAAAGGGTGGTTTGTGAGGAAGAACTTGTATATTTTATTGTAAGATTAGGTTCAAATAAAATTTAAAATCCTTGCCCTAATTAAAAGGCATTGAAAGGGAGATGGCCTGGATCATAATCAATTTTCAAATCTGTATATAATGACGAAGACTCGGATCGGTAGATCTCATATAGATCCCCAAGAAAGAGTTTTCTCTTCATTTCATCTAGAAGAGCGACTATCAGCTATAAATAACCACAACATTTAATATTTAAATAAAATATTACCCACCATTAATAACCTTCCTATAATGCACGTCATGCTCTTAAGTAAACAATTCACTATTGTCCAAGATTTGTGTTGCTTGCTCACTTGAACCATCAAATAGAAACACTTTTTGTGGTTGGTGATTAGAGAAGGCAAGCTCTTATAAATTGGTACGTCAAAGACCAAAATGCACCTTAGACATACCTTTTTGTCATAAGAAACCTTAGAATCCTCCTATAATATTTTAACTCTTGATGGAACAATGTTTGCATAAACAAAATGAAAGCTTAAAAAAACCCTAATACTGTCTGGTTAGACCGATGCTTTTCTAGTCGATGCTTATCATAAATCGGGCAGCAACAATTAGAGAGATACAAAGAGGTGAAACCCTAAGCCTATGAGCAAGACAATATCCAGATTTTGGGGTGTTGTGTCCGCCTATATATCAGGATAATATAGCCTATTAAATATATGAAATGAAGGCAAAGAACTTAAAGTAAGGGGAGGGATGGCAGAAGTCAAAAGAAAGAGTTCAAGAAGAAGGTAATAGTTGAAATAAAGATGTAATGATGAAATTAGGGCATATGATGATATGCATCAATGTACCAATTTACAAATCTATGTTTAATTATTATAGTTGCATCCGTTAAGCAATCATACCATCTGTAGGGTACCAATATGAAATAAAATAACATTAAAATGCTCTTAAAATCATAATTTGAATATCCATAAATCTTAAAATAATCATAAAAATAAAATAAAGAAAAAATAAAAAGGCAAACAGCAGTGAATGAGAACTTAATTAGTGTGCATCTGCGTACCAAGTGTATTTGATTAGTATAGTTGCCAATACCAAGATTGTGGACCTCGGGTGCATAGTTCTGCACTGGATATTTGCATTTATAATAAAGATATATTTCTCCTATGTCTTCCTTATTCATCCATTATAGAATGAATTCAGAAGGTTCTAGTTAGGAAGTGAAGAGATCAGTTAGAAGAAATATGAAACACATGGTCTAACCAGCTTCTAAGTGAGAAGCCTAGCATCATGGGCATACATCCAGCCACATTGAGGGTGGGAATGCCCGAGGCATTCAAGAGGAAGGAACAACCCCATTAATTATGATTGTTTAGTCGAGGATTTGCTGTAATTTCTCTGTTTTAGAAAGTGAATATAAAGAGGATTCAGCTAAAGGAAGAGTATATTTGTAGAAAGGGAAATGAGACAGCCTCATGCCCAAGTGCACATCTGTGCCAGGCATTGTTCTTTACATGGTAGAGTATAATGTACTAGTGTTGGGCACATGTAAGATGCACATGTTCTGTGTGAGGGGAAGGAGTGCTTGATGGATGGCGGTGATTCCATAAATCATGAATTTCTTGAGTAGGTTTACTGCAGATATTAGATTTTGTATCCTTATCTTTGTCATGTACTAGGGTGAAATTGAGGGTGGATCGTCATGTAGAAGAGCTTGTTTGGCAGGGAATGTGACCTGGCTTCTCATCCATTTCAGTGAAATTTTATGCCTCACAGGCAGATGTTCAGCCAGTCTGGGCAATTACACTATATGCTATGTGGGGATCAGTTTTGTTGATAGATTCTTGTCATTACTTTATGAGGGTCCCAATATTCTCATCTTCTGTAAAACCACTTTGTTTCAAGGTTACTTCTGGTGATGATGACTTGCCCCAGCGAGATGATATTGGAGAAAGACGGAGAAAACATGAGCTCCGTGTACTTGCAAGGGCTGGAGCAAATCCTATGGATGATGATGATATGGCAGATGAAGATGGTAGTCTAGAAGAAAATCCCATGGATATTGATGCCTCAGAAGATGGTGATGCCATAGGCTCTGAGGATGAATTCTACAAAGAGGCAAAAAGCGGAGGACTGAAAAACTCAAGGCGAAAGCAGAGCTGTATTCAAGGTATGCTTCCATTCTAGAAATTAAAAATTGCACGGCTGCTCACCTTTTTGTTGTGTAGTAAGCTGTCATGAAGACGGTTCTCATGTCATACTGTATCATTTGTCACAGAATTCCAGCTATTCCGTCATCAGAGGAACCAGAAGCAGACGGTAAGAGGCAGATCACATACCAGGTTGGTGCTACCTCATTCAGTTGTGGTCGAACTTTATAATAGCTATGCGATAATCTGGAACTCTGAAACCTTATACTTAATCTATGCAACAGATGGAGAAGAATAGAGGTCTCACTCGTCCTCGGAAGAAGCTTACTAAAATTCCAAGAAAGAAATACAAGGTAATTGTTGGAGGTTTGAAATATTTTATTGCATCAAATAAAGCTTCCACGCTGTCTCTCTCTCTCTCTCTATCTCTCTCTCAACATTGACTGTCTGCGTGTTCAGATTAAGCACCAAAAGCAGTCATCAGACGGAAAGGTCAAGTACGGGACATTAGGAAGCCTACTGGTCCATATGGTGGTGAGTCAACTGGAATCAACACCAGTATCAGCAGAAGTATTAGGTTCAAAAGTTGAGAACATCATCAAATTTGGAATCATGAGTGCAGCTTAAGTGGATGATACCATATGTTTGGGCCAAGTTTTGATGTACAATGTGGATTCCAGTAAACAAGGGATAGTATCATACTGCATATTCAATATTGGGCTCTCCTGTTGGTGTTGACATTTTGTACAATGCATGAGCTTCCTATTTTCATTTAATGTGGGTTTCTCCTCTCTCTCTCTCTC
>KE505061.1:575440-585520 GCA_000441515.1 Elaeis oleifera | reverse complement strand
GGCCGACCACCACCCACTTGTGTTGGCCTGAAGGTGAGTTGCAGGCCTTCGATCTGGACCAAGGTCACCTGGTGGTTCGGTTTGCTAATGCCAGAGAAAGAGATCTAGTGCTTGGCCAGCCGTGGGTGGTTACCGGCCAAGCATTGGCGGTGGAGCCGTAGTGACCGCATTTCAGCCCGAGACTGGAGGCAATAAGATCTGCAGTGGTCTGGGTTCGGTTGCTGCACCTCTCGATGGAGCTGTGGGAGATGGTGGTGCTCAGGCACATTCTTGAACTGGTCGGTGATTTGGTGGCAGTGGACGCCTGCACGGCAGAGTTGAAGAGGTTAGGCTTCGCACGAGCATCAATGAGGATTGATCTCTCCCGACCATTGAGATCGGGAGTGCTGATTGACGGACCCAACGGCCCCCAGTGGCAGCGCTTCGTTGGGAAACCTTGATGGGTTTGCCTCCACTGCGGTGGTTTCATGGAACGACAGCGTGTCCAGAGGAAGGAGAACACGGCCACTCTGTTCGCTTGGAAACTTTGCCTGGGCTGGTGAGGAGGTGGTCGAGGACGGCATTGGGGCTGGAGAAATAGAGGGGCCCCCGTTAGGGCCTTGGCTTCTTGCTGTTTGACAGTGGGTGCCGGGGTCGAGGATGATGGAGGGCTAGAGGAAGAAGGGCCGGATCTTCCCAGGCCCCAACTTAGCACCAAAGCTGAGTCATCATGGAGAGGACCGGGTCAACTCAGTGACTGGCTCGATCAATGGCATGGATGGCTGGATGAAGCCTACAAGGATCACGTGGTGGAGATCTCCCGATCTTGGATGAACAATTGGATCTAAGAGGGATGGTGCCGAGATTCATGCTTGATCGGACGGGACGGCTAATCGATTTGGGCCACTGGATTGGGGCCAGGCTGGAAGCAAGGAAAGCCCGTGCACAGGTGCGGAGGGCATTCATGGTAGCCCGTTCGCGGGTGCGAAGGGGTTCGCATGAGCCCGTTTGTGGGCATGAAGGGCGCGGAGGGCATTGTGGCGCCTAGGCTTTCTGAGCCACAACCAAAGGGGGCCTTGAGTGGGTTTTGCGCAGGGCCTCTCAAATGCATGCGGCCTAATGATTTTGATGTGGTTGGTGCAGGAGAAGCCCAAGGGCAAGGGGAAGCTTCCTTGGGTCGCAAAATGGGCCTTGTTCAGCTGAGCACTGCTAAAGGCAAGGCCCTAGCCTGCTAGGTGGACCTCTTGGACTCCTCAGCCACCTAGGGGGAGTCTGGGGTGTTTCAGTTCTCTACTGAGGCCCTTGGTGGAGGAGGTTTGGTGGAGGGCCACCCCGACTCTTCGATGGATGACCTTGTGGCCCAAGTGATGGTGTCATCGGGCCAGAATCAGCAGCCTACTCTGGAGGGGGATCTAATGCTTGGAGGACCTATGAGGGAGAGTCTAGGCTTGGATCATGATGAGGCAATTGATAGAGTGAGAAAGGCCATCTAGGAGTCGGGAGAGAGGTTGGTGGCCGCGGAGGCGACGGATTAGAAGCCGAAGGGTGATATCCTTGTGGAGAGGGTTCCCGAGGAAGACCTCCCCACCACCAACTGGCCCAATGAAGTTGCTGATTTGGAACATTCGGGGGATGGGGAAGCCCTTATTCAGATGACTTTTGGTAGGATCATTCAGTTGTACAGTTTGGATGTTTGTGTTCTTCTTGAGACCTACCTTTCTAGGGGGAGCCTGGCCCAAGCCAGACGGCAGATTTTTCGAGTGTAGAGCTCCTATGTGGTGGAGTCTAGAGGTCTCTCTAGAGAGATCATGGTCCTGTGGCATCGTGGTGTGGCTAGGTTGGATGCCTTCCATGGATGTGAGCAGCAGGTGGCTCTCATCATCTTTGAGCAGACCGATGGCCCGTGGCTTCTTTCAAAGGTGTATGCGAGCATTGAGTACAGAGAGTGAGGACTTCTATGGTCAGAGGTGATCAGGTTGCTGACGCAGGATCTTCCTTCTCTTGTTGCTGGAGACTTCAACTACATCATGGGGCCTCATGAGAAGATGGGGGGAGACAATATATTGATGGGATTGAATCTAGGGAGTTCAGAAAGTTTATTGGTGATTCTAGCCTCATTGACCTGGGCTACACTGGGCCTAGATTCACCTGATGCAACAATCAGGTCGGTGTAGTCAAGGTTTGGGAGAGGATCGACCGTGCATTGGCCATCGCTTCTTGGTTCTAGAAGTTTTTTGGGCATCAGGTGCAACACCTTTTGAGGATTGCTTCTGATCACTATCCACTTCTGATCACCACCGATGGGCTACGCATTTCTAGGGTCCCGTTCAGAATCAAGAAGTTCTAGATCTTCTATCCGAGAGCCTGGGACCTGATCAGGGATGTGTGGAGAATGCCAGTTCATGGTGATGCGAGGTACCAAGTGTCTAGGAGACTGGATTTGGCATGTCAAAGGCTCATCCGATGGAGTCGACAGGAGGTCGGTTATATTTTCGATGCATTGAGGAGGTTGAGGCAAATGTCTTGAAGTTGCAAAGGAGAGAGGACCCGGAGGGTGGCCTTTAGAAGCATGACTTGAGGTGCTTCAGCACAGGCTTTCTACCCACCACTCTCTGCTGAGATAGCAGGAGATGATGTAGAGGTAGAGATCCAAGGTTTTGTGGCTTAGAGAGGATGATCGGAACATCAAATTCTTCCATCAGACTATAATGATCCAGAGGGCAACCAACTGTATTAGACAGCTGAGGGAGAAGGATGGCAGTACTGTGGAGGATGGTGAGGAGATCAGGGGGCGGATCTTACAGTTCTTCAGATCTCGCTGGACTACCCCTAGGTGGTAAGGGCCCCCTTTCGGATTCTTAATGGATGGAGTAGATCTTTGGGCAGGAGAACAAGGTGCTGGCTCAATCAATGTCCTTTGAGGAGGTGTGGGGAGCCCTTTGGTCCCTCGAGTAGGATAAAGCCCCTGGGCTCGATGATTTTCTCATTTTTCTTTAGGTTGTACTGACCGATCGTTGGTGGTGAGGTAGCTAAGGTTGTATAGTTAGTGTTTGAGTCCAAAGGCATCTCTGGTTACTGAAAGAAGATGCTGATTTCTCTCATTCCAAAAAGACCAGATGCATCTGCTCCTGGTCACTTTAGATCGATCAGCTTTGCACCATGCTCTACAAAGTGTGTGCAAGGATTCTGATCGGGCATCTGTAGTTGGTGATTTCTCATCTGATTAGTCAGGAGTAGGAGGCTTTTGTTAGGGTCAAAGCATTACCGACTATATCCTACTTGCCTAAGAGTTTATGCATGACCTTCAGCATACACCCATTCATTGGAGCTTGATGGCGATCAAGCTAGATATAGAGCATGTCTATGATCGGATGAGCTTGGGGTTCCTGCATAGAATGCTCCTTGACTTCGCTTTTGCACTAGCTGGGTGGACTGGGTTATGGACTATGTGGAGAACCCAAGCTTTGCCATCTTGATCAATGGTGCCCCTACGAACTTCTTCTATTCGATTGACAGCCTCCTGCAAGGGTGCCCCCTCTTCCCCTACTTGTTTATTTTGCATGCTGATGCTCTTTCCCATATGCTCTAGGAGGCTGTCCATAGGGTGGAGCTTGAGCCGTACCGGCCAACCCCAGGGAGCCTGCCTTTGTCGCATCTCTCTTTTGCAGATGATTGCCTGCTTATTGGTCGGGCTTCACTCCAAAATGTGAGGAGCTTTACAACCATTATGGAGGGCTATTGTCGGGCTTCGGGCCAACTAGTGAATCTACAAAAGTCATCCATCATGTTTAGTCCTAAGACTCAGGTCCGGATGAAGTAGATGATCTGAGATAGACTGGGGATCTCTGAGTAGGAGGGGCCCCTCACCTACTTGGGGGTCTCTATCACTGGGCGGAGACTTTGGAGGGCAGAAGGTAGAGTGCAGACATTTAGAGCAGAGGATCCAAGAGCACCTTGATGGCTGGCAGGCCAGCATGCTTTCTATGTTGGGCAGGACCACCCTGCTGAGATCAATGTTGAACTCCACCCCGATCTACCTCTTGGCGAACACTGTGGTGCCTTGCTCTACTTTTAGGAGTCTTGAGCAACAGTTTCGAGCCTTTCCATGGAGTACTCATCAGGGGGTGTGGAGTCCATCTACTTTTCTGGGATGTGGTGTGCCAACCGACTCATGAAGATGGCCTTGAGATCCAATCCCTTCTAATCAGGAGAGAGGCCATGATTGCTAGACATACGGTCAGGTTCCTCACTCAGCCTGATTGCTTATGGAGCTATGTGATGTAGGCCCGCTACGGCCACTAGAGCCCGAGGTCCCAGATCTGAAGCGAGCTTGGATGTTCCTTCATTTGGAAAAGATCTGTGCTCATGGCCCAAATGTTGTGGCTCAGGTGAAGTGGCTGATCGAAGATGGTGCCTCAATTGACGTGAGTCAAGACTCCTGGATATCCAGCTTACCTCTCTCACGTTGGCCAACTTATGTCAGCACTGAGGTGGACAACCATATGCGGGTTTGCAAGTTGATCACTGATGATGGGACAGGCTGGAGGACTGAGGTTGTCACCAATCTTTTTGGTGAGCAGCTTGCTAACATGATTCTCACCATTTCGATTTTTATTCATTGGAGTTAGGATCGAAGGGTGTGGGGTTAGTCTTACTGCCCAGGGTGCCGACTAGAGACCTTGTCGACATGAGCAGACTGGAGCCAGCTTGGAGGATCAAGGCGACCTGGATTTGAAGGTGGAGGCTCATCCTAGAGTCAGGCTTTCCTCTGAAGGTTGCCTGGGATAGGCTCCCGATGCCTGCGCTTCTCAGAGGGAGAGGTGTGGAGGTTTCGATTATCTATCCGATCTGTGGCTTGGAGGAGGAGTCTACAAATCATGCACTCCTATGCTGCCTACAGCGGAGTTGGTTTGGAGGTTGGTGGGCATTCTGTCATGGGGAGAGGGTAGTAGCCCTGGGATCTCCATCTTTCTAGATACTATCCATTAGAGTGTTGGTAATGCTTGGCCCGAAGCCTGTCATCTGGTCTACATTGTCTATCAGATTTGGCTATGTTGGAACAATTTTATTTTTGATGAGGAGGTGGTTTCTGCTAGGCGTGTTCTATAGAGAGCCCACATTTGACCATGGAGTATCGCTGCTTTGACTCCACCGAGTTGCCCTGGTATGACCTGAGTTTTTAAGACTCCCTAGCTGCGTCTGCAGCATCTCGGAGGGTTCTTTTCATTTCTTGGGAACCCCCATACTCTGGTTCGTTAAGATCAATTCGATGGCAGTGTTAGAGGGGGCAAAGGTGGCTGTGGGTATATCATTCGGGATCAGGACTCGAGACTGATTGCTACGGGGGCTCACCACTATTTGAGCCGTCTGTCCCTGGTGTCGAGCTTCATGCTGCATGGGCTGGTGTGCTGTGTGCAACCCAAGAGCTGAGGGCTGGTAAGATCATCATTAAGGGGTCGAGACTCGATGACAGTCATCAACTGGATCAGGGGTGGAGCCAAGTATTGCGAGGCTCACCCACTCCTCAGAGATATCGAGAGGGTGCTTGGTCAGTGCACTGATGCGTCCACTCAACATGTGTTTTGGGAGACCAACAGTGCAATGGACTGGGTGGCTTCCTTCGTTGCTGACCACTCCGGCGATTGGAGCTAGTGCCCTGGTGATGTTTGCCCTTGAGGCTTGAGGGATGTACTCTTTTGTGACTCCTTGGGCTATACTCACATCAAAGCTATGTGATCGCCCACTTGTATCCAAAATATATATATATAGAATAGATATTAGTAATTGATAAATAAATATTTTTCAGAAAAATCACATGCCGTGCCATGCACGGGATTATAAGCTGGTATTCTTTAATATTTGGATGCAACAAATTTTATGTGTTTGGTTGTTGTTGTGTTAATTTCTCTTAGGCTTGAGAAATGAGATCTTTGCAATATTTCACTATTGAGTACAAATACTTATAGAATTATAAATAATTATTTTCAAGCATTAGAAAATAGATAAAAATGGTATCTGGGTTTGAATAGGAAGGTAGGCGATATTGTCATGGGAGAGAGAGAGAGGAGGAGAGAGGTGGAGAGTAGAAGAGGGTGGTGCATTTGAAGGAAAATAGAAAGAAAGAGTCGGGTCGATGTAGGAAAGGAGCAACGAAAGAAAGAAGGAATTTACAAGCAATCTCCATGAGAAGATAATTAGAAAGAGGCGGGAAGAAATTCATGGGGATATTGTGTAAACATGACAAATAGTAAATGAAAATATATGGCAGTTGTTTCCTTGGTGCCTGAGAAAAAATATATGAAAATGAAAGAAAAAAATGAAGGAACCAAAAGTGAGAAGAAAGTACAAGAAAAAAAGGAGAAAAAATGGAAATAAATGGTGATGATGGTTTGATTGGCCTGAATGGCAGAGCGAAGAAGGAAAGAAGAAAGAAAATGAAGGAGAAGATGGTTGCTGGCTTGGTTAGGAAGGAAGAATAGAAGGAAGGAAGCAAAAAAATATAAGAAAAGAAGGAGAGGAAGAAGTGGAAAGAAGTGAGGTGTTGTTTGTTTCAGTTGGCAGGGAAGAAAGGAAGAGAAGAATGGAAAGAAATAATGAGGAGCCGAAGAAAGAAAGAAAGGAGGTGCTAGAAGGCTCGGTTGGTAGGGAAAAAAAAAGGAAGAGAAGAATAGAAGTAAAGAAGGAAGAGCTGGTGCAGATGGAAGTAGGGAGGAACGAAATAGAAGAACAGAAAGAAGGGAAGAAGGGAGGGCTTGCTGCATAGCGGCGAAGGAGAAATAGAAAGGGGAAAAAAGGAAGAAGAATTAAGAAGAGGAAGTTTCAATCATCGGATTTACTAATGTAAGTGCTTTCTACATTGGCTTGCGGTAGAGACGAGCAATCTCTCAACCTAAGCCTATAAATAGTTGGATGCACGAAAGGATCAAACAGTAATTAAAAAGAATAGAAAAATGAAGGCCTTTTTTTTCTCTTTACCCTCTTCATTCTTCTCCCGAGCTCTTTGCTTGCGACCAAGGACGAAGCGTTCTTGAAACAAATATGCCATGAAGTTGCACCAAGCGAGAAATACAGCTCCTGCATGTTATTCATCCATAGTGTTGTCTCTTCGATCGAGCCAACAGATATTAGCGATGATGCGAGTAAAGCAATGAATGAATTGATGGACTTCATTAATCAAGCCATCGCCAACCTACAGGATTATTTGAAGCTCGGTAACTTGACAGATCAAATGAGAGAAGGATTGGAGAGTTGCAGTGGAAATTTTCAAAATGCGAAAAATGATGTGCAAGCTGCCATCAATGATGTTATGTCGGGAGTAACAAGGAGGCCATTGATCAACTTAAGCAGGTCATAGATGAAGCTAAGAACTGCGATGATAAGCTCTCTGACGTTGGACTGAACGTGGACAGGCTTAAGACTGCTTGGACAATTGGCAAGCTTGTTGCTAAAATAATAGTAAGGATTATCAGGATTGCTAATTAATTTCTTGTTGGATATGAAGTTATTTTCATTTGATATTGTAAGTGGCATCTATGCATGAAATATTACCAATATTTGAATATAATAAACTTTTTATCTTATCTGTATTTGTGCTCCTCCAATCCTTGAGATACGAGATCCTTAAATTATTTCATTATTGAGTAAATGTACCAACAAACTTACAAATATTTAATTGAAAACCAAAAAAGTGATGTCTCTAGGCTTTTATCAAAAATTGGATAATTGGATCATAACAGATTTTTTTTTTGATGAAATACTGAAGAAGTAAGGTACTTCCCCACATAAATGATTGATTTAAGATGAGTATATGTACAAAAGGAGATAAAATCTAAGAGATACAATGAGAAAGAAAGTAAGAACATAAGATGGAGCATAAGGTGATCATGCTGTAACAATATCCTTCAGTCATTTTTCAGACATTTAGATGGCTGAAAAAAATTGAGTATTCTTTGTGGAATATCCTTCAGTATTTTAAGCACTAAGTCCCACTGATGAATTTTCATTTTTGAGCATCTGGTTCTACCATTGTTTTGAGGATTTCATGTTTCTTAACATGCTATTTTTGTGCATGTTGTATAAACCTTCTCTAATTTTAATACCGCCGGTTGGTAAAATCTTTTAGAATAGGAAGGTTTAACCTTTGTAATTGTGATTTCATTGTATGTCTATCCCTCATCATCTTTCCAATTCTGTTAGCCTGTAGATCAGTTCACAAAATGAGTGAGAGCCTTGAAGGTAATTGTCTGATGTCCTTCTTTTCTTCATTTATAGTCCAATCTCCCAACAGAAAAATGAGTACCCTTCTTGCCCGTGCTGAATTGCATAGGGCCTCATAATGAAAAATTCTATTGTTACGCTCGATCCAAAGACACCATAAACCGATTGCCACTAATGTGTCCATCGCCTTCTGAGATATGTTGATTTCAAACAATGAATGTATGTTGATGCTTCTGTGATAAGTCAGATGAGCTTATTGAAAAATTGAAAACTAAAGTTGAGTGCTAAGAGGGTTGGGCTCACCGAGTGATCGGACCAAAATTCTATTGTTTGGGTTTCGAAATGGGACAATTAAATCTTTTTCCTTGTTGGAAAGCATTTGGCTATACATAGCTCCTTATCAAATCTAGGAAGAATTAGATGGACCACTTGAAAGTAAATTTGGTATAGAATTTGAGATTTACCTTCTGTAACATTTTAGTATTTTCTTGTTTATATCCACTAATCATGTTGATTATGGAAAAGTTGATTCTTGTTTGAACTAGAAGATGAATTCGAAAGGAATTGTTTCTGGCGAGATCTCACTAGCACAAATAAATGGTATATATCCCCTTTTTTAAGGGATCAACAAGAGAAAAGTGGACTCAGATCCTAATTTTACCAAATTTTGTATCTTTTTTCTTAATTATTTTGAGAGTTTCGAGTTGAGCTAATTACAAAAATTCTTTTTGCAAATTTATCCGATCAAATTCTTTCTGTATTATGTGTTAGAAGAACAACCTATTAACCAATGAAGTGATATAACATTCATGTGATATTAATCAATGGCATGCCCCATCCCGAACCCGACTGGGCAAACTTTAATCTAAATCTCCTATTCTAAAGTTATAATTATTTTCAAATGGGGCATGATGTTTCTTATCCGATCCGACCAACCTGTCTTTTCTATCTAACCACACCATCTGTTTTCCCAACCTGACCTTACCCAATTGGGTAAAAGGTGCTTATGGGTATCAGGTCTTCAATTATGAGGCGAGTGTAGGTATTGGCTGGATCAATCCATACCTAGAGTATTGCCATCCCTAATCCTAAATGGCAATTGGTTTGGTAATTTGTTTATTAAGTTGGCAAGTAAGAAAGATCATGCCACCCAAACCAAGAAGCAATTGAGAGATAATATTTATCATGACTTAGCCAAACAAGAGGAGTAGTTGAAGGTCGGTAACTTGATGCATGCACCAAGACTAGCGTTAGTGACTTGGTTTGAGAATCCTTGAGACATGATAAATAATGCATAAGATACTTATTAAGAAGTCCAGCTTGGTGAGTATCAAGACTGTTTTGTTAACCAAGATGTAGGTGAGGTAATCATCGCATAGCTAGTATCTCTCATGATGAGAAGATAAGTGATTCCTAAAAATTTTCACAATATATATAGTTGCTAAAATTTTAATTTGATTATTGTAAAATAATATCTTCTAGATGATTCATTTGTTTATATTAGATACTTTAGATAACATCTATGTACTAAATATTCATTAATATTTGGATGCAATAAAATATTATGTGTTGGTTGTTTTTTTGTTAATTTCTCTAAGGCTTGAAAATAAGATCTTTATAATATTTCATTATTCAGTAAATATACTTGTAGAATTATAAATAATTATTTTTATGGATTAGAGAAAAGATAAATAAGATGTCTGGATTTGAATAGGCCACTACAAGAATAAAACAATTAGCTAAGTAAAAAAATATAGCTAAATATCAAAAAGCATCGCAAAAGATATCTACCGACGTAAAATACGTCGGCAAACAAGTGTCGGCAAAAGGAGCTGTTGGTGCAAAAATCCGTCGGCGTCGGAGAAGCTGGAGTCGAGGGTGCCG
>KE505061.1:476756-489547 GCA_000441515.1 Elaeis oleifera | reverse complement strand
AAAATTAAAAAAAAATTATATTCTATCTCTATAACAACGGTTGCATAATAACTGCTGCTATAAATCTATAGCAGCGGTTTACTAACCACTATCATATTATACTTATGGCAGCGATTACCATATCTCCATCTATGGCAATAGTTATCACCAACCGCCATCATAGATTGGACCTACGATAGCAGTTACTGATAATCACTGCCATAGGTTAACCTATAGTAGCAGTTATTTATAACCGCTGTGATTAATCCAACTTATGGTTGATTGTGATAACTCTACATCAGTTGTGAAAAAATAAATGGTCTATTTATAATGACTTAAGGAGTCAACCAGTGAGGATCTCTCTCTCTCCGAGCCCCACCACCGCCAAGGCCCGTCGACGCTGACGCCCATCGACCGCAGCCCTAACCACCCCTACTGGCTTGCCCGCCGCCTGCCAACTGCACCCGCCCCATCGGCTGCTGCCGCCCCAGCGGACCCGACCGTCGTCGGTCGTCCCCTCCCACCAATCGACCATCGTCCATTACCTACCGACAATTTAATTTGACTTATTAAAATCTACGGCAACGGTTTGTCAACAATTGTCATAGTATCTATAGCAGCGGTTGGCATAACTGCTACCGTAGGACAATCGCTGCCATAACTATACGGCAGCAATTAGACAACTGCTGCCATAACCTCTATGGCAGCGATTGCTATAGCAGTGGTTGTAAAACCGCTGTCATATCTTTTTATGACAGCGGTTAACATAACCACTGCCGTATTCTAAAAAATCACTATAATTGTCTAACCGCTGCTGTAGACTATGACAATAATTTTTTTTGTAATAATGATGGCCAAATCCATAAACTCTAATGTAGGATTGGAATGAAGAATTTGAGCCTCTAAATAGGGCAGAGAAGGGGCCAATATTAATTCTCCCCAAAATCGTCTTCCGCTTCGAAGTAATCGGAACGAGAGCCTTCTTCATCATTTTTTTTTTTTTTTTCCTTTTAGCCTTGCTCAGAGAATTATGCACAAGGTTTGGGGTACCACACTATTGTTGTTTAGGCACGGTGAATTTAACTTTGTGAACCAGCTCCCATCTGCAGAATAGACTCAAATTATACTAGCTTTCAGGCAGTAGGGCCACCCTTCACAGGCCCCCTTGTTCAGTTGTTTTGAAAAGAAATTGTACCGGACCCATTTAGAATAAATTATGCTATCATGTACTCGTATAAGCTCCATCCCACATAGCCCTGTGAGTACTCGGTGGAGGCGACTGCAGTCTAGAAAGTGCGAGTTTCAAGCACGCACACTCGAACACTCGATACATGCACACTTGCTCACAAGCACGTAAATTTGAGCACATAGACGTATGCATGTCCCCATACATTCAACGCACAAAAAAGAACAATGATATCTACATCTTAAAGGAACAAGAATGAGGCAAATAATCAAATCCCATCGTCATATGGAAATGAGGTTGAATCCAACCACTCGTCACCAAAGATGAACTCCGACACAGTGAAGTTAGAAGCGTCGTCGTAATCCATCACATGGTATCCTGGCCATGTGACCCGACCTTCTGTCCCAGATCCTGGCCCACTATTCATATACTCCCCGTAGTATAAGGTATCCAGCCCCTGGTGATCTCCCGACCACTCCGTCCACCCTGCTGGATCCACAAGCCCGTCAAGGTACGACTCGATGTACACTGCCCTGGAATGGAGCCTCCAAGGCCTCCCCAAGTAGGTCTTGGTGCTAACATTGCTAGATGTGAGCTCATCAGATGCCAGGATTGAGCAATTCTGGATAGAGATGCCAGTGTCCTCGTTAGGATCATCTCTGGATTGGGCCGTGATAACATTGGATTGCCAAGGCAAAGGCTTCTTAGCCACGATGTTGCATCCCTGGAAGATTACTGCGGCATTACCAAATATGAAATCGATGGTGCCGTAGATATCACATTCCCGATAGAACTGCCGGAAGGAGTGGACGTATAGCGTATCCTGGTAGCCATCGATGATGCAATGATAGATGGCAGCCTGGTCTGCGTTTATTCGGAGGGCCACAGCTTGCCCCTTTGCTGGCCCAGCGATATTTTGGAAGCCGATGTCACGAGCCAAGAAGCCTTGCCCAGAACAGCTGGAATATATAATAAACATTGGTTAGAAGAGAGAAGAAGTGGAATCCATGGCTTAACTAGATCTTATAATTAGGATCTGTTTGGATAATCTCGCAGGTTTGGGTGGATTTTTTTATTGGGTTCTTGGATTGGCCGGTCCATCTGGGCATGCCAAATCAAGCCAACACCTCCCAGCCTGAACCTTGCAAGAGATGGAAAAAAAAAAATTGTGTGGGTTACTTTTGTCATTCCCGTGGCCCTGACCCTAGCCTAATGTTTTAGTTCGATTGCGGGGTAGGACATTGGGGGCCAACATGCCTGATACTGCAGGATATTCTCGCAAGAATACCCAACAGGCCGTTAATGTTCATATATAAATCATTCTTGAAATAATACTTTATATAAACTAATCTAATTATCATGATATACGGATTGAATGGTGACCTGTTCCTTTAATCACGTCGATGGCCTAGATTCATAATTTAGAAGCCTATTTGAGAGATGATTCGTATATCTGGACTGTTATACAAAGTGAATACTCTAATTTACTGCGAGATGATTGTTGTGTGATTAATTAGGTAAAAAGAAAAATCATAAAAGAATAAGGCAAAATCCAGCAAGGGGTCCTCACCTAGCCAAAGGCCCAAACCCAACGCAAATAGTTAACCAAAAAAAAAAATCGCAAAAAATGTGCAAGAGCTGGTAAAACCTAATTAACAAAAAGTTTCTGCCTTAGCTTGCCAAATTCCTAATACAACAACTCATGCAATTATCTTTATTAGCCATTATATTAAATGCATATGCTTATTTAATGCTAATACAACATGGCAAAAGCAACCGATATTCTTATGTTCAGAATTAAGATGGATGGAAATCTAGCGAAACATCGAAGCAAAAATGAAGGGATCTAATCTAATCCATATGTCAATATAGGAACTTTGCCATCTGAACTATTTATCATAACATGATTATGTTCCTTTTGTTACTATCCTAAAATAGAGAATATTAAATCTAAGATCTAGTTCTCCATCATCTCTGTTGCTTATGTAATGCGCAGTCGACGAGTCACGTGATCAACCTTTTTCCAAAGATGGATCGACTCGTGACGTTTCTCCGTCACGAGCGCGCTGTTACCGCTTTTTTATTTTTTCCGCATTATTCGATCTTTAAACACGAACGAAAAAAATACTCACCGACCGTGGCGGAACGAAAGGTGGTCCACTTGTCCCCAGAGCTCCTGCTCCCTCTGATCACCGTCACGTCGCTGCCTTCCCCTATCAACACGATGTTGGGCTTGTAACTAGGGATCTCCACGCTCTCCTCGTACACGCCCGCCCGCACCATCACGATCGTGCGGTCTGCGCTGTTGTTCGGCGCGAACGCGATCGCCTCCCCGATCGTAGTGAAGTTCCCGTCCCATCCGCCGCCACCGTCACCACCGCCGGAGAGTCATCCCGCCGTCGTCCCGTCGCCGCCATCGTCGTCATCGTCGGCGCTCTGCAGTAGCCTCCGGTCCCTCTGAGAGACCCACGCAGGGAACACCCCGCCGCCGGAGGAGAGCAGCCGCCGGCGGTTTCCCCCGGGTCTCGGGGATCCCGAACTGGCGACCAGGGAGAGGGAGTTGCTCACGTGCTCGTAGGCGGCAGCCCAGGATGCGACTAGGGAGGCTTGAGCGAGCCCGCGCGCCAGCGAGGCCCTCAAGGCAGGTGGCCTTGTTGGTGAGGGCGGCGCTGAGGTACGCCCGTACGTCGGCGAGGTTGCCACCACTGGCGGTGAGGGCGGTGGCAGACTTCTTGAGGGAAGAGAGGGTGATCTGGTGGAGGTCGCGGCAGTCCTGGAGGGAGCCTTTCTGGGACTCGACGAGGTTGGGCCGGGAGTGGTGGAGGAGAGGAGGGAGGAGAGCTTAGTGGCGGCGGAGATGGCGGACTGGAGGGAGTGGAGGGCGAAGGTGAGGATGGAGGGGTTGATGGAGATGGAAATGGAGAGCTTCTGGGATTCTAAACAGGAGATGGGTATGGAGTGGACTGGCAAATGGAGTGGAGGTTGTTGGGTTAGAGAGAAGCTGGAGGAGGTATTGGAAGAGGAGGAGGTGGTGGCAGTGAGAAGGAATGAGAAGATGAGAAGAGAAGTTAGATATGAAAGGAGACGAAGGGGAGGAGAAGCCATAGATGGGAGGAGAAGAGAGGATGCATTGATGCATGGAGGATGGCTCTCTTATATTCTATATATAATATGGGCTTGATAACCCGGGGGGTGGGTGGGGAGGTAGGCGACGAGATGAGCGATAAAGGCTAGGACGAGGGGGCTTTACCCCAGAAAAAAAAAAAGGACGAGGGGTGTCAGGGCTTTCGATGAGAGGTGAGAGAGCATGCGTGATCGCAGCACCGACGAGGCAGTGCAGGGCTCATGGACTGATTAGATCAGTTCGAGATGGACTTTTCGCGTTTGACGTGCTCTGGGCCCAGGAAGTGGGTGCTGTGCCGCGAGGTCTGTGGTAGATATTTTAAGTACAGTGCCGGGGGAAATGGTGCATATGATTTTGTGCGTAGCCGACTCTTGTGATGCGTGCTAGGTAGTTTTATGTGCAGCTGAGTTGCACTAGTCTCGGATTTTCTCATATTTCATCTCCTGCTTGAGTTAGAACTCCGTTTTCCTTGCTTTCGGCCCATGTAGTCCACCTTAGCTCTGCCGCTTGATTAAACCATTTTGGCCAACTATTCCGAATTATAGGTAGGAGTTTTGCTGGGGACCAACCAACTAATACCCTTCATCCATTATAATTACTGTTGGTGCGAGAAATTATTCAACCTCGGGGAAATGAAGTTTGACAGTGAGATGAGTTTTTCTGGACATACGATCTGGAAAAAAAATTAAATTAAAGATAATTTTAATGAGAATCTTCTGACGTTTAAGTCAAAATCTCGTTCAACAGAACGAGAAGCGTGGAAGGTAGAATTTTGTGTAATTTTTTAGAATTTTTTTTGATCTCTTTTATGGTGGAGAGATTGAAGTTTCAGTTAGTAAGTTGGTTGACACAATCCTATACAATCAGGATAGATTCGTTGGACATGAGATATCGCTCGATTTTTTCGAGACGTGGCGATTGTGATTGCCTTATCAGTCTAGCGACAGCTGTTGTCTGACGGATATTATGTTTTAAATGGAGTTGCCAACCTGGATGTTGTAAGGACGACAACTAGTCGGCGACGACTAGGGATCGGTTGTCTTGTGCCATCATCAAGATCTACTCCATAATACATGAGTGGTCGGTCGATGAGGAGTCATCAGTGATGACGTGCAAAGATCACCAAATCGCTGTCGACAAGCAAAACTCTAGTCGAACGGTTTCGGAGGACTAATCGACGAAAATAGTTATCGATCTTGAATTATCAGAGAAAATGGTGGCTGACCTTGAGTTATCAGAGATCTCTGTTGATGGGCCTGCTGGACACGATTATTTTGGGCTTTGAGTCTTTTCATAAATTCGGTTCATACAAAATTTCTTCCAACACATACTTTCTACTCTCGAGTCCGACTTCAATCGATCGAAGGGAGTACACTTATTATTTTTAGACTGATGATATGAAAAGGGCTCTGTGATGATGGAACATACACGACTATCCGGGACAAGCTTGAGATGGCATAACTTAAGTCATCATGACGGAATTAAATGTCCGTCACTTCACCGTCTGCTTTTGAATTATAGTGTTGATTTACATAACTGACGGCAGTGACCGGTCGAATAGGAGAATAGTACGTGTGCTGCATTCTTCGACTTGTTGGGGAAGAATGATTCGATATCTGGGTATTATCTTCTCCTGGCTATAAATAGAAGAAGGACTTGTCCTTGGTTTTCTAATTACTGTCAGAGTCTTCTATTTCTTTTTCTCTTCTCCATTACGATAGCTTTTTGAAGCAAGGGTGCTTCTTCTTCTTCCATAACACAACCTTTTTCGAAAGATTTTCGAAGGCTTTCTGGCGATTGTTTTGTTCCTTCCATCTCCTTCCTTTGCTCCTAAGTGGGTTTCTTTTTCGCCCATCTATTCCTTGTTCTTCTCTTCTTTCTTTAGATATCCTTTCAGTCTTTTTTTTTGAAAATGGTCGAGAAGAGTGAGTTAGGTCCTGACGACTATCGCTCCATGCTGAAACTAGACAACTTGAATCAAATCTGAGTCTGGTATGGGATCTCTCCGGCTTTCGATATTAGACTTTCCGAGGTTGATAAGCATGTCAACAACTCTCCCTCTAGTTAGTTTGCCGTATACGAGGAAACACTCTGGGCGAGCTTAAGATTTTCGTTCATCCATTTATCTTTGATCTCTTCCATTTTTATGGTTTATCTTTTGTACTGTTGCCCCAAACTCCTTTAGATTTGCCATAGGCTTTTTGGTTCTTTGCTTTATGGCTAGCGTTCAGCCGTCTATCGATCTCTTCCACTCCTTCTTCACTATCAAAAGACATCCTCACTCTAAAGATTGGTGGTATTTTCCTCCAAAGGGGGGGTTTCTCCTTTGATTAAGGGTGCTCCATCTTTCATTCATAGTTGGAAGGAGCAATTTTTGTTTGTTTCTAACTCCACGATCGAGCACTGAAACTTGCCGAGCTGGGGTCGGCTGCAAGCTTCAGCATTTAAGATCCTAAAGCTAGGGGCTGAGGAAAAAGATCGCTTCAAGATCTTTAGAGACTTTAAGGTGCCCTCGATCAACGAATTAGTGTCCGATGAGACACTTTTCAATGCTTGACTCAGCTACGCTGACCCTAGGGATGAGTGCTGTATCTGTCCTCCTTATATGTTTGCAGATTTAGTGCCACTAACTAAGTTTAGCTGACTGCAGAAATGAGACTAAAAGATATTACCAAGATCAAGCAGAACCTTCTGAAGAAAGAAAGGCTCCCGCATTTGAAGGTGCCTCCAAAAAGCTGGTGACCCATCGAGAAAAGGGTGCGAACAAGCGTGGCTCATCGGCCGAGGCTCTTGTTGTCTTGGCAACTCCTCTTACAAGCTCGACTCCTTCAGCTGCGGCTCCGACCTCTACAATCGCTTTAGCATCGATATCTTCTTCACCTATGGTTCTTCGCCTGCTACTCCGATGCCTTCTCGGGAGATTGGGGGTCAGCCTTCTCTCGCTCAGTCTTCTGCCACTGCAGACTGAAGTAGCGTGCATCCTTCTCCCGATGATATGGATCTAGACATCCGCCTCACCTTTATTCCTAAAGATGCAATCTTTGATGACTGGAGAGTTATCAAAGAGTTGACCTAAAGGGTGATGCTTCCTTAGGAGATCAGGGGCATCAGCCGTATGTCCCTTAGTGCTCGACAGTGATTCTTCATGACCGTCATTCATCAGGTGCCATTCTTATCTCTAGTCTCCTTCTTGGATTTTTCTTCTCGTTCCTTTGCTAATCACAACTTCTTTGCAGGTTCTCTATTTTTGATCGACATCTTGGACCGTTCATGTAGGGAGGAGATGAACATGGTTTTGCTCAAAAGAGCTAAGTCTAATGCGGCCGAGGTGCGCAAACAACCAAAGCAGTCAAGATAGAGGCCAATAAGCTGAGGGAGTCCCCAAAAAAACTTCCGTCGATCTTGCGCGGTGGGGAGACGAGCTTCAGTCAGCCAATGCAAAACTCATCGAGATCGAGTAGAAGGCCAAGGAGCGAGCGGCGGAGGTCAGAGATCAAATTGCCCAAGTTAGGCGAGAGGCCGAATAGAAGATTGATGAGGCTCACCGCTCGACCGTAGAATCCTTCAAGGCTTTGGAGGATTTCAAGCAAGAGCTGGCTCGGGCGGTTGACAGATTCAAGGCATCGGAAGAGTATCACGATGCCCAGGTCGCATTCGGTCAGAAGTCCTTCAATACGGAATATGGGATCGGACTTGAAGATTGTCGCCGCCGAATCGCTGTCCGATTTTCTGACATCGATCTCTCCTTTCTGGATGAGGATGAAGATGATGAGGAGGCTACGGAGGAGGCAGCTCCTCCTGCTTTCGTGGCCAATCCATTGAGAGTATCTCTGGGTCCCCCAGAAGCTGTGTCTGATCCCTTCGGTCTTCAAGACGAGGTTGGAAAATGAAATCTGCACTTTCTTCTTTCTTTCTCTTGTAGAGAAATAGTCGTTAATAAATAATATTTATTTTTTATATTTTCTTTCACTTGTCCAGCTTCACCCATGCGCTCTCATCAAGTATACTCCTTTAGCTCCTATCGTCGAGTCTTTATCGGTGGAGCCTTTATCAGAGGCATATGCAACAAGAATCAGATCCCATATACGTGACCTTGAAAAAATCATTAAGAAGTTAAATAAAAAAAGCTTCTGCTCAAAAAAAGAGCTGTCAAAGACCAAAAAAGTTCTAAATGAGGCTTTGACGGAAGCCGACCGACTAAGGACAATCAATCATCGGAGTGTCGTGGCATACTCCATCGAGAAGGCCCGACTTGCCGTCGAGTTTGCATGACTATCAAAACTTATCGAGGATGCCACTTGGGGTGCCACTGTTTGGGAATAAGATCTTCGTGTCTGACTTCATTAGTCTGAAAATAGAATTTCAGAGCTGAAGTCATCGAAAGCTGCTGCCAATGAAGTGAGAAGATATTTTGTCGATCATGTGGCGCAGCTTCAGAAAGATCGCCACACTGTCCAAGAGAAAATATTCAAGCTCAAGCACTTAAAGAATGCATCACTGAATATGATCTGAGGAAGAGTCTGCAGACAACCAGAAGATCCCAAGGCCTAGTCGGACATGAATTAGCCGATCCTATGTCTCGAGATGACACGTTCAGGCATATGTTCGATGTGGGATACACGGAGGATTTTTAGATGTACCGAAATCGAATCAGGATGACATTTTTGGGACTCGATCTCTCCAATATTTTTCTGATCGTGGTTTCGAGACCTCCACCACTCAGGATAGGTCTAGGAGCATGGAGATCCGAAAACTCGATCCTGCTAGTGAGGAGGTCCATGAAGAGGCTCCCGATGAGACTTAGCAGACTAGAGCTGGTTGCGATTGAATGTAAAAATTTTTTAGATCATCTTGTTCATGACGATGATGTTTCTGTGATCGCGATGAGTTAAATAGATACAATGACAAATACATATCTCGTGTTGCTTTTTCTTTTGTTATATGATGCTGCTTGGTGTCGTTACCGACCTTTGCTCAGAAGACTTTCCTTTTTGGATGACTCCTCAGTTCTTTTTCCATCGAATCTTTTATGCATTAATTGCGGATGGCCTTTCGATGTTTCGTGAGTCCCACGTACTTAAGCTAGATTTGACCAGAGCACATGGTGGCCATGGGGAATATCGGTTACTATCTCTTTCGATGGAATGATGCTTAGGGAAGAATATCAGGCTTGTGACAGCACGCCACATGGTCATATCCTGATTCACAAAGCATCATTTGAATTAATTTCTGGAGTTGAAAAGATATGCTATTTATGGTCCGATGGATGGCTGCACTTCCCTCACCAATGATTGAGGGTTAGTGTGGGCTCTGGTGCCTATAAATAGAGACTGAGGTTGATTAAACTTCATCTTCTGTATTTTTTCCTTTATTCTTGTAAATACTTCTTCTCCCCTCCGCCACTATGATACCAACTTTGAAAGCCATCAAAGATAAGGTGAAAGAGAGGAGGGCCGCCAAAAAAGCGGCCTGAAAGAGGGCTAGGCATGCCAGTCTATCCTCCTCTCGTAGGGCACCCTCCACCTCTCAATCCTTGCCATTCTCTGAGGGTGAGGGTGCCCCCCAATTCGAGTAGATTCCTTCTGAAGTCCGAATGCGCTACATCTAAGAGTCTGGGCCTTCACAATGTTCGAGAGGGAGGCCACCGATATCACCGCCACTATCTTTATCCTCGACTTTGAGGACTGTAAGGTCCGCTTGTGGTGGATGATGTTGCAGCTAGACCTCCACCGCCTCCAATTGAGAAACAGTGATGAGGAGGTGTAGGCCTTCTCCTCAGATGAGGATTGAGCTCCCTCATCTTTTCTTCTTGTTTTTTTTTCTTATTTTTTTTCTTTTGTAAGGTGGTGCTTCAAGCACTCACTTTTCTTGTAAATACTTAAATGAAAAAGGTTATCTGGTTTTCTTAGTATCTTTATGTATCATGGATGCATACTTTTGGATTTATCACTTCTTTTCTTTGGCCAATCAACGATCGTCGTTGTCTTCAGTGACAAGCCAGTCATAGGCCGTCGTATGGTCTTCAACTAACTGACCGATCAAAGATCGTCGTATCGTCTTCAGATGATCGATGGGGTCGACAGTCCCATCGTAGGCCTCAAACTAGGGCACCTTAAAGTGTTGAGAGAGTAGCTCCTGCATTATCTTCGGGGCGAAGAGTGGCTCACTGTTGAACCCATCATAGGGCTATGCTGGAGAGGTGTTGTGGATAACATCGATCTGCTCATCGATCGTCTGAAACCACCTCTCGATGGTAAGATCTTGAGCGGTGTATGCTTCAGAATGCAGGGAAGATTGGTGATTAGGGTTGAGTCATACCCTGATAGTGGATCGGGAGATCGCCGCCTTGCTGGTTCCTGGATCTTAAAGTAGCTCTAGTGGATTTACCTCCTCTCTGGACTCTGTAGAGGTGTCTGCGATCGTTCTGGTTGTGGTGGTGACCGTGGAGCCAGATTCAATGTGGGCGCCACCATAGGAGCTACTGGTGGCATCGCTGCAGGAGTAGCCTAATCAGGCTGTGGCACTGTCTGTGGAGGCGTAAGGATGGTTTGGACTGTTTGGATAGCGACCGTCAAAGTCTAAACATGCTGAAAAAGCATGTTGAACTAGTCCACCGTGACCGGCACTAGCTGGGCTGGCGAAGGAGTCTCCATCACCAGTGGCTGCATCTAGTTGTTGGCCTGACTCTACGCCTGACAGGACGCAATGGCATTGGTGAGATAGGATGAGACTCGCTTTAATGGTATGGTGTCTGCTCTCGATCTGTACTCCTCTAAAAATGGGTCAAAGTCCTTCCTTTAGCGTCAATCTATTGGTGCGAGAAATCATTCAGTGTCGGAATACTGGAGTTGATGGTGAGGTGGGCTTCCTAGGCGCGCAACCTGCAAAAAAGTTCAAATCGAAGGTGGCTTCAGTAAGGACTCTTCGACAGTTAAGTCAAAATCTCGTTCAACAGGAGGAGCGTGAGAGGCAGAGTTTTTGTGTACCTTTTTTAGGAGTCCTCTTTTGATTTTCTTTATGGTAGAGAGTTAGAGCTTCAGTTGGCATTTTGGTTGGCACAATGTCACATGATCAGGGCACAATTCGTTAGACATGAGATTGTTGCTCGATATTTTGGAATGTGGCAATTGTGGTTGTCTTATCGGTCCAATGACAGCTGTTACTTGGTGGGTGCAGCATTTTGAATAGAGTTGCCAATCTGGATGCTGTAGAGACGAGGACTAGTCGGCAACGACTAGAGGTCGGTCGTCTTATACCATCGTCAAGATCTGCTCCGTAATGCATGAGTGGTCGGCTGACGAGGAGCCATCGATGATGACGTGCAGGAATCGTCAAGTTGCTGTCGACAAGTAAAGTTCTAATCGTACGGCTTCAGAGGATTAATCGACGAAAATAGTTGCCGACTTTGAATCGTCAGAGAAGGTAATGATTGATTTTGGGTTGTCGGAGACCTTCTGTTGATGGATCTGTTGGACACAATCATTTTGGACTCTCAGCCTTTTCATAATTCAATCCATATGAAATTTTTCTCAACAGTTATAAAGGTTCAAGCTTGGAGGAATTATCTGGCTAACTTTTGTAAAGGATATGAACAACTTTCAGCTCTATGAAATTTGGTTTGGTATTGGTTCCCTCAATGTGGCGGGGTCCAAAGTGCATTGTCCGTAAGAAAGAATGATTCACTCATTTTGTCCATTTGAATACACAATAATTATTAGAGATCTATATAGGAAGATGAAAGATATCATCTGAAGTACTTTGAGAGCTGTGTGAGGTATAATCCAATAGTTGATTTTGGAAAAAAAAATCATTCTTCCGTGTCAAATATACAATCGGAACGCCAGTGTAGTGCAAGAACATGAATCTAATGGGCTTGTAAGCATCAACACCAAGTAAACATAAATGCTGTATTGATAAAGTGCAAATTTGTCTCTCTGGAGAGGATGCTATTTATCCCAAACATAATAGACATAATCCATAGACAGTAACTTCTTCTAGACGAGTAAGATAGTGTTGACGTACTTGATCTAAAAGTTACAATACTTTATTCCAACCAGTGGAGCTGTGGGCCCTAAACGACAAAATTCGCTGTCAGATTAGAAGGATTCCCGCCGACGCGGTTGCTGCAGGGTCAGGCCTCTTTCAAGAGCTCTTTTCCTGATTAATATAAAATAAATTTATTTATCTAAATAATATATTTTTGAACTTATTTATAAAATTGATGCAAAATCGATAAAACGTTATTTTGAATGATATTTTATCAAGATCACATCATCCCAAATTTTCATGTAAACGTCATAAAAAAAAAAATAAAAATACCATTTAGAATGACGCTTTTAGAAACGTCATTTTGAATGACGTTTTTCAATTTTTTCCACAAATAAAAAAGAAAAAAATCGAAAAAAAAAAAAAAATTTATAAATAGAAATATATAAATAACAAAAAATTTAATTTTGAATGAATTTAAAATATATAAATTTGAATTTTTAATTCAATAAAAAA
>KE505061.1:318933-339775 GCA_000441515.1 Elaeis oleifera | reverse complement strand
TATATATATATATATATATTTAAAAGAAGTTTCTAATGTTATTGAACAGATAATTGATGAAGAAGAGAAAGAAAATGAAGAATTAAATGGTGAGGATCACAATAATGATATGGAGGATAATTTTTTGGGACTTTGATTTATCTCTAAATTAGTTTGAAAATTGAAACTTAAAGTCTTTTAAGTTTGTATTGTATTAAGTATTTAGTTTAAGTTTGACAATTTCATTTTATGACTCTAAAAATTGAGATGTGAGATTTTGATAGGTTGATTTGAGCTTAAATTGAATATGAAATTCAGTTTATGTTACTGTTTATATTTTTTTTTTAAATTTTGACGGATTGGACCGTTTAACTCGCGGCTCATAGTAGATCAGATCGGGTTAGGTTTTTCAATCCGTCAGTTAAACGGATCAGTCCGTCTTGACCCATTTAGAGATGAATCAGAATGGATATTAGAATGAATTGGGATGGATCGGTCCATCTTGACAATTCTATCCTTAAGAGATATCTTTTGGATCTAAGCTCAAAGATAAAATTTTGAGGTCTGACGGCTGAAGACATACCAATCGGATCTAAGAGCTCAATATATAAACTGTGATATGTTTGAATATCAAAATGGGCAATATCTTTTATTGGGATGGAGTGGATCCGTTCGTATAAGTCCAAAATTTTTTACCCACAACAGAAAAAAAATCTATTTCCACTCGGTTATGCAGAAAAATAGAAATATCTAAAATTTTCAAAATATAATCTCCGTACTTTTTAGTATTCAAAATCTATTCCCATTCTTATTTAATTCTACCTCCTCTCTCTCTCTCTCACATCCATCAATTTATTTTATTAAAGAAATATTTGTTTTATTTATTTATTTGCCTATCCATTGATCAGCATGATCATGTGATTATTTCCTCGGGGTTTTTTTTCCTCAAAAGGACATGAGGCCCGACATGAAGGACACCGTCACTGCTTGGAAAGATACTGCAAGGTGAAGATACTTTGAGACCCCGTCCGAGATCACGCATCCATGGAAGGGCCGCTGCAGCCAAATTAGACCAAGGAAACAGGAGATACACCAGGATACGCACAGCACCGCGTGTCGGCGCTCGCCACCAATGTAGACTCTGGCCAGTTGAGCTATCGACACGTAGTAATCTTGGCCAGTGTAGTGAGAGAAAGTACGCGGAATTCTCTCCCGTGTGGAACCCACTGCTATCGGCATGCACTTTGCTTCAGCTGCAATCATCTCTACATCAATAAAAGGTTGGTTAGGTCATGCATCTTTTACGTAAATATGGCCTTCTCCTAGCTAACAAACGTTGCACTTTTGCATGTAAAATGTCCGGTTAGTAATTTTGGAGAGCATGGACACACTTGATTTGTTATGCATGCCCAAGGCTTAATGCTTCCGTAAAAAGATCACTTCATGGAGTCTATTGGTCAAAATTTTCAGACCATATACGTTGCTGATTGGATCTTTTACCATTTCTGATTCTGCCGACACCTTGAGCTCCAAATGAAAGCAACGTGTTGTACCCCCCAAAAAAAAGGCAACGCGTGTATGGTTCAGCCGTCACACTCTATTCGTTGTCGCTAGGATATGAAAGCACCAGTTCCTTGGCATGAATTAGAATATACTTAACCCGTCATAGTATAGATGTTCACTTATTCAATGCGAAATGTTCGGCTCGTCCCTCCAATTCTTTCATTTCTCTTTAGAACTCCATCCCAACCCCATACATCACTCTCCATGGAATAAACATCCCACGTTCTTCTTCACTTATTCTAGTCCATCACGCATTCAATTGCCTCACAGGCGAAACTGTCCCCCCACCCAACGCTATTTAATTTACGTGGTTTGAATTTTGTGCTCGTGGTAGGGTCACCTTCTCTTATTCCAGAGGACGGGCTCCTCTAAAGTTTTGTGATGGACGTGGTATCAGACCTGCACTGTTCTGAGCCAAGTGACCACTGTCCTTTTAATAGTAGAACCCCATTCATTGTGTAGTGGATAGACTGTAACGATTTTTTTTTTTTTTTTAAGAAACACGAGTCATATACTGAGCTAGTGCATGCTTTTCCTCCCAATAGGTTATGCCACGACTTCATTATGGTCCGCTTAAAACGAGATCAGCTATGGGAGCTGACAAGCGGATGATGAGACTGTGGAAATATCCTTGGTTTTATTAACAAGCAATCCTCCATGATTTCTATCACTCATGTTGGTTTTTGTAATTTCAATATGTGGTCTATTCAATGCAGTCAAAAAAAGCTAACTTCAGCAGAATTTAGAGCAGAATCATGGATATTCCTTATTCTCTTCCTATTGTCTGATTTTCATTGAGGTTTTTATTATTCATCATTTTTTTCCTTTCAAATTGATCTTGTTCTCTCTTCCGAGATGTAAATTATTTATATTTATTAATAGAAGGTGGATAGCTTCTTTTAGTCTCTCTTTAAAAAGAGAGAGACGGCAGATATTAAAGTACCTCCTTTATTAGTAGCATATGAACAAGCACCACATCTTAACGACATGCTGGCCTTTGTAGAAAGTTTGATGCTTCGTCTTTTGCGAAGCCCTTTAATGTAGCTTTTTGCTTTTGAGTAATTAAGATTTCTTAAATCACCGTTACTCTTATATTTCTTATTATTTTGCAGCAAAACCGCGTCCAGGCCTTAAAAGACCTTATAAAGCATTCTCCATTTTAACACCATAGATTCCTTTGTGATTGTTCTGGCTATTTTTCTCTTTTTATGTTCAACTACGCGGAAACCACCACCTTGGCCATGAGTCCATGACCACTCGGGATCAAACAGTGCGTAACAAATAGAAGATTGTGATCACCTGCTCCACTCTGCAGGTCACGATTCACCATTTGCCTGTCATCTTAGTTTTGGAATAGTTCCAATCCACGAAAAGAATCCAAGAAGATCGGCTAGGAGATATTAACTTTCTAGTCATTATAAATACAAATTAGCTATCTGCTGTTCACAACTCGGGTCATTTTACTATTTGTTTATTGTCCAAGTTTTATGATGATAACTTCCATCAGCGACAAAGGCGCAAAATTATTTTCATGGTTTCATAAATAGTTCCATATATTTGGTTCAACAATAATACTTTCACATAATATGCTATGTACCTGATAGTGAAAGAAAGTTCTCCATCCGTTCTTGAAAGACAATACAAACCGACCAAATCAACCTGGAAAATACAGAAGCGACGAAACAAAATTCCACCATATATTTGGCTTATGCAAGATACTACAAACAATCAACTTTGGTTTTGTAGCACAAATCGATAATCCTCAAAAAAACAACAGCCAAAAAATTTTGATAATGTATCCAAAAAGGTATTTTAATGCCCCGTTGTCCGGCTTACAAAACCAAAGAAGATCTTAGGACGTGGGAATGTGCACACAGAAAGAGGGGGGAGTATCTTGCTTTTGCTTTCACAATATCTGGCACTCTATGATGCTTGATATATAATCATAATCCATTCTTCTTAGGCATGCAGTCAAAATGAGCAAATGATTTGCTCCAAAAAAAGAATAATAGAGCAAATGGATGAGACTTCTTAGATAACCATTGAAAGCTTGCCAAGAGCTTTGCTCCAGCTCACAGAATAGTCCATGTAAATTGGAAATAAAGAACCCAAGGTCTCCCTGCAATATCAAGCAACAGAAGATATTGTGCAATAATCCATCTTACATGGAATGAGGATCCCAAGGTTTTCCTTCTCTATCAAGCAACAGAAAAGACAGCTATTGAACAGTGTAGTGAAGAGATGAGAAATCGAAGATTGTTGTCAAAAAAGTTTCGACTTTTCTAACAACAGATGCTGAAGAAGACAGGCTTCGGCAATATTTCTTATAGCACACATACGCTTTTCAAAGAGGGTTATGCAAATATATGCCCTACTTTTACTAGCAATGCTGGAATTTTGAGCAAAAGTAAAGTTTTCAACTAAAATGATTAAAACTTTGGTAGGATTCTTGACCAATAGCCATCCAAATGATATTGGAGCCAGTAAATCATGGGGCTGCATGATAGCATATGCAATTCTAATGGTATAATAATGCACTAATAATGAGCTTGGTATGCAGGATACATATGACGAACTATAAGCTGCAATCTCTTGCATACAAGCACACAGATATTCTGACATCAGGAGTCATCATGAAATTGTATGAAGAACATCCACCGGCAGGTGAAACATATTCTGATTTCTGAGTTCCAACATCACCTTCTCATCCTTCTGCCGATGCAATTTTAGTGCCATTGATTGGAATGCCTGGTAACATGGTGAATAAGAGTATAAATAGTGATATTTCTTTTTGAGAAAACAGTGAGTGTTTGCGTGAGAGTGAGAGTGAGTGAGTGAGTGAGTGTGTGCGTGTGCGCACGTGTGTGGGTGAGAGAGAGAGAGAGAGAGAGAGATTTTAAAAGAAAAGAGTGCCCTTCTGAAAAATAGAAGTTGTTATTATAATGAGCTCCAGAGAGAGTATGATGAAGCCAATCTGGTTCATGCCACCATGGTATGTTCCTTCTGCTGTATGTGGTGTTTTGGCTTGGAAGCCTTCAGTTTCAATCTCCTACTGCTTGGCTATCTTTTGCGGTCTACTTCTGTTTGGTTATAAACTGGCAGTCCATGCTGGTTTGAGTTATCACCTGCTACTCTCCACCATTTCTCCTGTTTCACCCCTTTAGCTCTTGTTTGCTGATGCCCATGTGAGCGACCACCTCTATATCATTTATCAATCAAATGGTTGATCATCTACCATGGTTTTACTCTGGAAAAGAAATCTATTATTGAATTTGCATCTATACATATTATATATGTTAGCCCTTTGCTCTACAAGGGCATAATTTTCTTGGGCGTCTTTAAAGAGACTGGTTTGAAAACATTCACAACAGTTTAACCTTGGCATATAAGAACAACAAGCAATATTATCCATCTTTGCTTCTCAATGGTGCAGTTATTACAAAGAAAGCCAAGAAAGATAACAAGCAATTGTCCTTTGGTCACCACTCCTGGAAACTAACTTTATAACCAAGCAGCGAGTGTACTGAGAAACTCAGAAATATAGCCATCTTCTCTAACCCACATTTTAACCTGATTTGTTTAGATTGATGACCAGAAACTATGTTATGTATTCTTATCAATAATTAAATGGAAAACATTCCCAACCAATGGAAAAACAAATCCACAGCAAGACTTCCACATAGCATGAAAACAATAAAAATGCAAACCAAATAGAGGAAGAAAATACTAAGTTGCAAGTCTAAGTACCTTAAATAGCGCAAAGCAATGGATGAAAAGAAATGATTAAAATATTTTCACCAATTAATAACATAAAGGGCAACGGAAACCCGATTGAACACTGGAAATTTCTATTTTAGATTTATGTTGCAAACAAGATGGAAAAAGAAGAAGGAAAGAAAGGAAACTTGTGCAATAAACTGAGAACCATAAATGATAGTTTTGATGAGCCATAGATAACTATAAGTATATTTGAGTTGAAAACAGAATCTTCTCAGAAAATAATTGGGTCAAATATTCCAAGGAGAGCTCTCCTGGAGTTCAGCAATTGCATCAATGGCTGTCAGCTTCTTGATCTACAATTGCTACATACACGGAGTAACTAATACAAAGGCAATGTACGCATCCCATGCCATTTAGAAACCACTCGGGCAATTCTGTAGCTGATGAGGCGTTATTAAAGATTATTTTTTTATTCTGGCCAAAAGTCAGAGAACATGTGAAAGGCCAAAGGCGTTATGAGTCCCTTGTTGATCCATAATTTTGCAGGGTTTTAGAGGTCATACATCTATGCCAGCCATAACAGAGGAAACATGCCAATAGGTCACAACCACTGTATAGTAGTGGAACCAAAAAACCTGATGTAGATGCTCTGGAAAAGCATGAATGTCAGAATTGTTAACACTAAGATGCTTAAAACTGCCCAGAAAATCCAGTGTGTCAAGATAGCTTTGAAGTGATGGAACTACAGTTCAATGGATTCAATAATAACTTACAGCTGCAAAGAAAAAGAAGTGGCTCCACCTAGATTTCTCTAGAAGCAGTATGGGTCAAACTTGGTAGGGACATTCCACATCAGACTTGGTTTTAGACCAAGCAGCACCTCATCAAGGACAGAACATCCCGATGCTAGAGATGCTGGTAATTTCTAATAGGATTCTAATATTGATCAACAAGGGACTTTACAAGTTTGGTGGGACTGGACATTACCATGGTGATCAAGCATCTCTAAGGAAATCTCAGTAACCTTCTCCATTCATATCATGCCATAATTGGTCAATCTGTTCATCGAACTTGCAGATTATCAGATAACATTTATCCTTGGTGAGGGCAATATGGTGGCTGATTATCTAGTGAAACAGTGCTGTGAAAGCAAGACCACAGAATTGGAACATATAATGATTGGATCATGTAAACTTAATTTATGTGGACTTTAGCAACCATCCACAAAGAGTTGAAATGACAATGTCTATCCCCTGTTCATATTATATTTACTGGTTTGTCAGTTCGAAAGGCCATACAGCCATCGTGGTTTCAACAGTTTGGGACACTACCATACTTGTGGGTTCTGTAAGACTGTAACCTAAATGTATGTTGATTTCAGCCAGGATAGTCTGAAAAAATTCTATCATCTCATTTTATTCTTTTTCTTTACAAAAATTAATAGTTAATATTAATTTTTTGCCAAGGACTCAACAATTGCAATTTTCTTGCACCACAGTCAATATGGAACTGTCCTACGGATATTTGAGAAAAAGTCAATTTTTAATGCTTCTTATATTTACAAGATTATCAGTTCCAAAGCCATGAAGCCATCTTAAAAGCAATTGAAACTTTGTTTGATAATTTCCCAATGGAAGTTGAGAACTGAGGTGTGAATTAAAGCTTGTCCTAAAGCAGAGAGTAGGTTTAATCGAACTAATATCTTAGGACGAGCCAACTCTGTTAAGACCTGTTTTGGGAAATTTGAAGGATAAAATGAGGCATCATTGACCATGAATCAAGAGCAGATATGTCAGAAATCTTATATCTGTGAACTCAACAAGGAGCTCTTAGACATGGTAGAATATCCTTATTGCAAGAGAACTAGTTGTGAGTGGTTAATGTACAAAAAGTGGGTAATCCTTAGTGGGAGTTATGGTGTTAAGCAGGATGACCCAAAATTTACCATTTTGGCTATCCTTCATCAAAGTAACATTATCATGGTGGGCGAGTGATTTAGCAATACTTGGAGTTAAGTCTTGTTGGCTTGTGAGGTTGTATACAGTCAAAGTATTTATAATATTTATAATTTTGCCACATGGCTCTCCTTTTCTTTGATTGTGGCTTTTATCAGCTCAACTCATATCCAAATCAAAATTTCTTATACCAATGTTGCATATGATGGGATTTGGTTGACCAGACAAATTAGTATATCAGATGGTTCTCCTACAGATGTTCATGTGGGGCTGTAGACTGCTATGACCTTACTTTAATGGGATCTGTTATATGGAGGCTTGTACAAACAGTGTCCTTGTTTGGAGGTTTAGAGTCTATAGACTACTACCGCACTGCAACATCATCCTTTGTCGCACTACCTATCCCTTCTGGTAATGGAGAATCACATTGACGGTCACGAATTACCATTATTGTGAAAATTCTACTTGTTACAGGTAAGGTGCCATTAATCTGCAAGCCAAACACAGACATTAGGAAAAAAATCTTGATTTCAAAAGTCATGCGGAACAAGGGTCAGATTTGACAATAAAAGTTATCTTTGGAGGCAGATGGTTGACCTTTATCTCATTCCTCATCTAAAGGCACAATTTCTTGGACTGAGAGATGAAAAAAGTATATCAAAAAAAATGAAGAAAAAGATATATATATATATATATGCAGAGTGGTTATCATGTTATGCAGTGAATGTTCAGAAACCAGTCTTTATTCTAGTTCTCAGCGAACAGCCAATTTCTTAATTCTTTGAGACATCTTAAAAACATTAGAAACTTCAAACCCAGTGCTTCATTTGAAAAAAAGGCACCTATCTCATGATAACAAATAAGATGCCACCCAATCAAGAGGGAATGAGGGCAATCATGATTGACTTGTTTCGGAAAAAAATTGTAAGAGAAATGAACTCATTGCCGTTGGTGTGCCAGTAGTGGATATTTCAAGAACATTTCCTAGAAGTTAAGACAAAAATAAGCTCACTGTTTGATCTGGAGCCTAAATTGAGAAAATATATAGCTACGAATGTAAAACACTGCAAATCACTGTTAGTTGTCCATGAATGGGCATCCTCAGCTGATGCGGGCTGGAAACCCATTCCCTTATGCCACAAGACCTTAGCTCCTATTGTTTCAAATTTCACAATAAAGAACCTGATGGATGGATGAACAAAGTCAAACATCATCAAGGAGGTGGCAAATGACATGGGTGCGTTAAAAATGGTGTTGGTACAAGATTGAAGGCGAACCTAGACACTTCATTGTCACAAAGGCCCCTGAATTCCCTTCAAACCATCCTTAGTCCAGCTAAGGATGGAAGGTTGCACTTGAATCACAAATTTCAAATAGGCTTAAAGTGTTGAAAGTCAGGTCAGCTTGTAGCTTTAGAGGCATTTAATTGTCAATCAATCAAAAAATATCACATCACCATGATCATAAAGCATATAATTTGGTATGAAACCACTTTCAACATGTCCATCATCAAGCAAGCTTTCCAAGCCAAAAAAACCAAAGTTGTGTCAATGCAATTCGAGGCTGCAAACCGAAGGCCAGAATCCATCATCCTAGGGGTATGGATGGCAACACCATCAGTACGGTTTAGATGGCAGAAACACTGCCATCAGTTGGTTACTAACTCTTAATCGACCTAAGTCTGTTGATGGTAGTTAGTATACTGTCCTTACCCAACTAATAGCAGTTAGGTCACCATAAATTGATTTTTAGTGACCAGGTCACCTTTAAGGCTGAGATTTTGTCTCTAGAATCCTTGTTTTGCAAGTTTTTTGAATTTTAGTCAAGTTCTAAGGGATCCCATGACTTTCTATCATTATGAGGGCCCTAAACTACTATAAATATCCCTTGTTCCCTACTTTCTGATCATATTGAATATTGTTGAATTTAGAAACTCTATTCTAGCATTTTTTTAGTGGGTGACTTCTCCGTTCTAGGGTGTCACTCTATAGCAACTTTCATGCAACTTGAAGGCCTCTTCTTCCTGTGCAACTTTGGAAGATCCTGTGCAAAGTCAATGCAACATCAATGGATACATGGGAAGCCTAAGAGAAGACTAGTGCAACTCTGGTCAGTTTGAGGGGATCAATTGGTGAGAATCCATCTAGTCATCCTAATTTAGATTTTTTAAAAAAATTACTTTTTGATTCCAGATTAGCCTTTTTCATTATATTTATATTCTTGCTTCCAAAATTATCATTAAAAAAAACATTACTTTTTTTCAAGTTTCTAGAAAATCTCAATTCCTATCTAGGTAGGAGAGGATTTGTTTTCTTATCAAGTTTATCCTTGTACTTTTGTAACTTAGATTGTCTCATAGGAATCTAGAGCCTATCACTTCCACGACCTAGATTAGGTTAACCTTTTTGCTTCTGTACGTGCAAGTTGATCTCATGTAGCTGGATTCCTGGTCCTATTAGTCAAAAGGGTTTAGCAATATTAGCATGGTTAAAACCAGGGCAATACCCAGTCTCAAGCCTTGCATAGTGTTTTTTTTCAACAAGTGCCTGATGGTGTACTTTTACATTATATCTTTAAATGATTGGCGATGCCCCCAGAATTATTAAGAATTCTACATTAAAATGGTCCATCGTGGTCAAGCTTCAGGAGGAATTATATTTGGTCCCTTGTAACTTTATCTTTAATTAAGAAAACTTTTCACTTTCATGAATGCAAGTTCTATGATAAATTGGATAGAAATAGACCTGTCCAATTGTCTACAGGAGATTTTAATGGATTTAATGCTCATAAACAGTAGCTAGTATCCATGTTTCTCTTAGGGCTAGGGAAATTCTTGGTATCGTGCATATAAGTAGAGCAGAAATCCGAGAAAGATTCAAAACAGGTGCAGTATCTCTAAATCCAACAATCATATAAGAGATTTTAAGTTGGGCGGCTGGATTCTCCATGTAAAGCTCCATCAGCTGTAGTAAAATTTAGATTGGTAGTCTTCACAGGATAGCACAAGCAAATAATCTATAATTAACAAGATTCATTATATATTCTAATTTAATATAGCACATAATACACAGATATAGGTCTGCAATGGACCCTCTTCAGTAGTGCATAACATGTAAATGACCATTAAAATTTCATGTATGTCTTAAATAAACCCGATAGAGCTTGATCTAAGACTAATCATAACCTTAATTACCAGAAGCGGGTGCAGGTTTGGGAACAGATTCAGGGGTCGGTGGGGGAAGTGGATGCAGGTCTCTTACATTTTTTTTTTTCTTTTTAATAAGGAAATGGGTGCAAGGATGAGTCTAGAAGGAGGTTTCAAAGTTAGTGACTCCTGCAACTGACTTGAACTTGACTTCATCACCTTTGATTCAGAGCATATAATCTTCTAGATGCATCTAAAGATTCTGATGTTTTCTTGGAACTGATATAGACTTCAAAACCATCACAATCCCCAGCAATTGTTCTTTACTTTCTATTGGCACTAAATGGGTTCCTGTAGTTGTACAAGAGTACATAGTGGCTTGATACATAGGAAGCAATTCGACATACAAAAGCTGGAACAAAAGGCTTAGCTTGAAGGATCTGTTATTGGTTGCTAGTAACATCATTAGCATGAGTAATTGAAAGAGCCTCCCTTGAATGCTTGCAGCTTATATCAGATCCAGACAGAGGTAAGAGAAATATTCTTGCCAATTGGCTAATATAGTGATAAGTCATGTAGGCCAACATCCCTCCAAGTGCTGCATTAGTAGAGCATGCTAGCATCTCGTTAGAAAAAGAAGAACAAGTATGATGAATTAGCTTGGTGCAACTACAAGATATTCTACTATATCAACACAAGAAGATAACCCTGTACAAAGGGGTCGTTGATCATGATAGAAGAGCAAGGAGGAAAGCCAGGATCATGATTGTGTCTACAAGTATCATGTAGAGACTTTCAGAGGTTTGATGTAATTGTTAAGTTTGCATTTGACATAAGTAAATGGAAGTCAAGGATCCTATGAAGATGACCCAAGTAGCTGGTGTTTTGGAGTACTGTACACATAATTGTGATAGTTATATAATGTTTGAGAATCACGACACTGCTACACATGTTTTTGGGTCTAGTAGTTGTTGATGTCTTTCTTCCATCTACCTTTCAATTGACATGAACCATGAAAATTGGTAAGGTGTGACTGCATATGAGGATTGACATCGAGTTGATGGCATAATCACAAAATCATGGTCAACACTTTGGTGGAGCCTTCAAAAGAAAGGTGCTCAAATCACCAAATAAAGCCAGACATCATAAGACACTGCTTCAAAGATCTAGATGAGGATGCACTCTAGAAAAGCAAATGGAATTTAGCCCTTACATCTTCTCTGTTGGAGAGTGGCAGAAACGATTCCAATCTATTGTTCTGTACATTTACAGAAAAAAGACACTTAGCTGCTAACAGCAAGATTTTAATTGCAAGAGTTATTTACCGATGGATAAGAATGTCGGAATATCTGAGAATGAAAGAACCTAGTGGCCATAGACCTTGGATAAGATGGAATATGTTAACCAAGTCTCCACAAAAATGAATGCCCAAGAAGGAAGAAAAATCCTTGCACATTTGTAATCTCTAGCCACAAGCACCATCACTGGGAATCAAAACTTATATATAGATCAAGCTCCCAAATATTACTCCCGCAATAAACCCTGATCACAATGAATAGATGATTCTGGATTAGAAGTTAAAATATGAGATAACAACGATGCTCTAAAAGAACATAAAAGGTGTAGTGAAGTGCATCACAAGTCCACATCTTCATCTCACAAAAAGGTATTCCACAAGTAGGAACATATGTTATAGAAGGGCAAGAGATGATATACTAGTGAAGATAATTAACTAAATCTGGAAAAAGAGAATGTAGGTTGGCATATCTTCTATACAGTGTTTTAGTTGCGTATTGTTGGGTATGAATAGGAATATATTCTTGTAGTGCAACCAACTACTTTTGTTGCAGTTACACCCAGCTTCCTTTTGTGTGATTGGTTTAAGTTTCTTAAATTCGTTCAGGGAGAAAGAGAGAACAATGGTGACAAACATGCCTTGAAATATACATGGCATTATAAAGGATGAGAAACTCTCTTCTAGTTCTCTAGTCATAAATAACTAGTAAAACCATTAAATTTTCTTTACATAAACTTGGTAGCCAAAAAATTTTATACCTAGGATGACTTACTTTCTCTAAAACTTAGCACCTTTTTCCTTGATGTACATTCTTCGAATGGTTTACATGAATGTAGTGTTCAGTTCCTCGTTTCGGGAAACCAATCAGAATGATATATCAAACATGTTGTTTGTGAAAAATTCCACTAACGGAAAAGGACTTTCCAAGTAACTATAATGAAACAATATCAAATGAATTTAGTACGCCCAAGTAGTATCTGAAGAGGTTCTGAACCAGTTGGTTATGTCATTCATGCTAAATGATCCCGCACAAGAATGAAACAATATTTGAACATTATGAACAGAAAAAAGGAAGAAAATTCCGGCAACTTAAAAGTTAATGTCACAACTCCTCAATTTACCACTCAGCTAGAATTTTTATACACTTCACCTCATTTTAGATTAAATAACCAACTGGGTGTCCCGTTCTTTTCAATTTTGCATCGACTTGGACTTACTATCATATAAAGCCCAACCAACACGTTGTCTCCAATAACTTGCGATGCATACCACACATAAAACTTACATTCATATTAGTTTATTTCCTTTCGTGGTTACGACTTTATCTGAGGGAAAAGACATATTGATCGAGTATCAATCTAGTTATTCGTAACTTTTTTTTTGAGAAAGTTGCATCATTTTTCCTTGTAGGTGATTAAAGAAAGTTGTTTTGGTCTCCAAATTATCATATTCCAAGATGCTTTAATGCACTCAATAAAAGAAGGCGAATCAAAAGAGCAAGAAGTGAAAAGAAGCATCGTACCTGCCTCCTCCTGTATTCCTCTTAACCGCTTCCTTCAGAATACAAGAACAGCATGTGAACGGTCTCCAAGCTTTTGACCTCAACCCAATCCCTTTGAACCGCTCGAAACATCAAAGAAAAAAGAGTATATATATTGAAGAAGGGTTCGATAGCGAACGAGAGACGGAACCAAGTAAAAGGGTCTCAGCGTTAAGAATTTAAAATTAGGTTGGCCGTCTATCTACAACAGGAAACAGCTTTGCTAATCTACGTGTTTCGGTGTCACGATATGGTTTGTGGGTCCCATTTTTGATACGTACTAGAAGCTCGCCAAGAAGACTGTTTGGTGTATGAGACTAGAAAGCTGATCCCTCGCTGGTCAAAGGGAGGATGAATACAAGCCGTTGGATCATGCCTGACGCGATGGGAGGTGGAGATGGAGTTGGGGAAGGTCGAGATAATAGCTCCACCATTCTTTTTTTTAATTAATTATTATTATTATATAAAGAAATTTGACGCGCAAGTCCTGTACCGTGCCCCCACCCCTAACCCTCCCTCTCCTCGATCTCCATAGCCGTCTCTCCTGGCTTATTCCCCATTGCCGTAGGCGCGGACGATCTCAAGGTTGCTCCTTTGTTGCCCTAGGATTCTCGGAATTGGCCTCCCGAAGGTTTCCCTCTCCCTCTCTATCTCTCTCTGTGTTGGTTCCTTTATTTTTGTTTCGATTCTCGCTCGGATCTCGCTTTCTGATGTTTTTGAGAAGTGTTTTATCTGAATTCGTGGTGGAATTATGGGATCGGTCGGTCGGGGATCGGAATTTTTTTGTGGGTCCGTGATTTTCTGTCTTGAATAACTTGGCTTTTAAGCTATTGCATTCTTATGATTTTCCTTTGTTGTGTGAATTAACGCCTCGATCTTTAATTTTCTTGTATCGGTTTGTTCTATTTGTAGAATTTTGTAATACATGGTGAAATACATTAGCGTGAAAATTTATTTATTAACAATTCATAGATCTCGCAATGTCTCTACCCGGTGGGATAGGAAGTCAAAACAGGCTTATTTTTTTATCATACGACGTTGTCCACTGCATTACGAGTTCAAATTGAGTTCACATCACAGCAACCGTTTGCGCTTTTCAATTTTACACAGGGCATAGATATAATTTCAATCCTCATAGTGCTTATCGTATATGAAGAGCAATACTATGATGACAAACTTTGTGAAAAAAGAATCTGAAAACCTCTTCTTTTCTGGAAATAGATATCGGGCTCCAACAGGTGAGATTGACCCAGGACGTGACGTTTCTTCAAGAAGGGTGAGATTTCTGAGGGTTGTTTTCATGAAATATGACATAGTAGAAAGGTGGCTTCCCTTGGTTTGGTTCATGTTTCACACAAAAAGCTTGTTGTTCACCGATTACATTCATTTGTATGTGAAACCTACTATGCTTTTTTCTATTTGTATGTTTATGCTACTCTGTAACATTACATGTGTGCTGGTTTCTTCTTTCAATCTCAGAATTTTTCCTTTAGGTTGGAATTCAATTATTTAATCCTATCTATTTGCAGTGACCGAAATTCAGTTACTTAAGGAGAATTACCTTTGGGGATTTGTTAAAAGGGGACAGTTCTGGCTTTACAGTTGTGAGACCTGCTATTGCCAATGGCAGAGAGGGCCTGTGTGAAACGCCTTCAAAAGGAATACCATGCAATTTGTAAGGTATGTTAGGTCCGTATTTATAATTCTCATAGAGATTAGAATATTACATGAACTTCCTGTATCTCCATGGCTCCAGCTATTGCCCTGCCTTCTTGTTCAGCACATAATCAAAAAGTCAAGAATTAAGAGTGATCAAAGCAAATGCACAAGCTTATAGTTATGTGAAATTTTGGAAACAAACTGACCATTTCAATAATGAATGTAGTTGTTATTAAAATGATATGGTAAACCTTGCAAGTTACATGAATTTTGTTTTAGTGGACCTTTATTGCAAATTCTGTTGGTTTTGGTGGGAAAACATGTATAATTTAATTTTCTACTTGCAATATGTTTTATTGGGATGCTCTATTTTCTGATAGAGAGCAATGCTACATCCCACACCCTCCCACCCCATCTATTTTGAAAATTTAACTTCAATCAGTTCTAATATCTGCAGGAACCACCACCTCAGATCGTGGCTCGTCCTTCACCGAGTGATATACTAGACTGGCGTGAGAAATTTAATTTATTTTATTCCTGTTTTGTTTTACATATTGCATTTGTTTCATACAGTATCAATTAGTTGTGGTTTGCATGTCATGTATGTATATGCTGCATGATATTTGTAAGACCTTTAACTTGTTGCACTGCATATTTTTTCCCCACAACAAGGATTTAGTTGCTTTAAAACTTATGTTAGCCATGGGTTTTACGTGCACTAAGTCTAGAGAAGAGTAGCGATAAGTTCCTTATGTTAATTAGTATAAGAAGCATGTACAATACCAAGGAATTCTTCTATCTTTTCTCTTTCTTTTCCTTTGGCTTCCCCTGCCTAATTAAAGCTTCATATGTGACATATATCTTTACTAACTGGTATATCCAACTTCTAAAGAAAAAACATATATTCCATTGGGTTTATGTGAAGATTAAAAAAGCTGCCTTTTTGCACTGCTATAATTGTAATGTGCATGATGCAACCTCAATAAGTACATAATTCTTCCCAGATCTCCTACATAGAGCATTTGCATGGTTGAAGCATAAAACATTGATAATCATACTTCAACACTCATACCTCATGTCTTTTATGATTGAAAATTAACCCAACCACTTATGTCCCATGATCTTTACTTCAGTGTGTGCTTTTAGTCTAACTCCTCAATGTTATTGGGCCAGTAATTACCAAGATGACAAGTCTGTTGGTGGCTTCTATTATCACTTTATCCTTTCTCTCGTTGGTTTTTAATAGAGAACCCAACAATATTCAGCTAGAATATATCATCATTTGTCTTACCTTTGTTTGGAAAGTGTGCTATCCTTGCTCCCAAATCTTGCCTCTTTGAATTCCCATTTCGATGATTACAGACCTTAATGCTCTGCCAACAACTAGACCCTCACAAACAAAGCTCAATGTTTATTCTTTATTGCAACAGTTTTAATGATACATGTGTAAACACTTTCACCTTTATTTTTTATTGAGCTTCTATTATTTCCTTTTGTACAAATTTTATGTGTTTTCTCATCCAAATGTGCTTGGATTCTGATCTATAGACAAAAAAGGGATGGATATCTTGGAGGTTTCTATAACTTTATAAAACCCACTCTATTATAGAAGCGCTATAGGCTTTTAACATTGAATTACATTGAAGGTTGGATATGCATATTCAATGTTTTAGTAGTAATGTGGTAAATTATATGTATGCTTTGAATAAGAGGATATCAATGTTGAAATGCATTATGTATACATCAGAACATGGAACTAGTTCTGCATAAAGTGACATAAATAAGATGCAAAACAAGCATTATTAGATACAACGTGATCAATCTAATATAAATCCATACGAATTCTGAACAAGTCCGTCCTTTTCTCTTAACTGCAATCACTTAAACATATATCAGTTGTCATATTGGCAGTGAGAAAATTAAGAGAATATGAGATTCATCGTATGTAAGATTCACTGGAGTCCTTTTACCATATTTTGAAGTTTTCATTTCGAAGAATCATTCAAGAATTGGTGCCATGATGGGTGTTACATGTTTTTTTCACACTACTTCCTTAGCCAGATGGAATAATCCATGCTCAAATATATTTCTATGAATTTGCTTTTTAAAATTACTTCATATAATATTTATCTAGGAAAATGATATTTCTTTCACTCAATATAATCCACAAAATGTCTTTATACTGGTATTCAGCAGTTAAACCATTCCCATATTCCAAGAAGCTGCAAGAGTGTTCAATCTCAATCTCACTTTATAAATTAAAAGTTTTTAGAAAAAATCTACCTTGGGATGTGCCATTAGAAAAGCAATTTCAATATAAAAGATAGAGCTTACATGTTCTGTTGATCTATTGCCTAATTGCAAACAATCATGTCATAACAGCTTCCTATGAAGAAACAACCACATTCTCTTTGTAACTCACTAAATTCAAATCCTTGGGAGAATGACTGTTGTCTCCTCTTTACCACTTGAAAGAGGTCTTGAAGGTGGTGTATTGTTTAAAAGAATCACTCATACATGCAAATAAAATTGGTTACAAGAGAGTACTTGAAGTAATAATGTGCTTTAAATGTTGTCATTTTGTTGAACTTCTTTATCATTCTTCTCATGATCTAGAATGTATATTTGAAGTTTCTTCATTATACACTATTGAAAGATTTTAATTCATGTTTACTCTAGAACTCTTTCCTAACTAAATGGGAGTTGTTATCTTTATTTCTATATTGTCATCTGTGTAAAGTGTATTAAGATCATGGTTGATAGAACCATCCTGAATTGTCGACAAAATCATTCAAAACCACCCAGTTCGGAGTGTACCGAATTGTATCAATGGCCGATCGGGATAGTTTTGGCATTCGAAACGAAATGTCGCCAAGGAGGGGAGGGAGAAGGAAAGAGAGGAGAAGAGAGTGGGGGATGAAAGGAGAGGAAGAGGGAGAGAGAACATTTGGAGGCTGTCAGAGGGTCACTGCGCCTACCGGAGGGCCGGTAGGGAGGGAGAAGGAAGAGAGAAAGAGAGGGGGAGAGAAGGAGAGGAGGAGAGAGAAAGAGAGCCTTCAGAGGTCCATCGAGGCTATTGGAGGGTCGGAGGCGGTCGATCAAAATAGGAGTGGATGCCCTTGTTTCGTCGTCTTCTTTTTTCTTTTTTTTTTTGCGCTATTGGGTGAAGTCCGCAACATCATTGCCGACTTTAGTTAAGGCTTATTTTTAAGTTGCCAATTGCCAACTTCATCCAATATCGTAGAAGAAAAAGAAGACAAAATAGGGGCACCTACCCCTATTTCAATTGGATGCCTCTAGGCCTCAGGCCCTCAGCAAGCCTCCGGAGGCTCTCTTTCTCTATCCTCTCCTTCTTCTCTCTCTCCCCCCTTCTCCCTTCCCCCTATCGTCGTTGGCCCTCCGGCAACCTCTGAAGGCTTTCTCTCTCTCCCTCTCCTTCCTCCCGCTCTCTCTTTTCCTCTCTTTCCTTCTCCCTCCGCTTGCTATGTCGGTTCGAGCCTAGTACATAATGCTACAGGGGCATACTGAATCATGCTGCTGCCAACTGGTCTGGGTTTGATGCTAGCACTGCGAACATTGGTCAAGATTCCTTATGAATGTGCTGGTTGGGCTATTATTAATTAAATAGTTTCGGATGGATCTATAAAGAGTAATTAAATCTTGATATCTTTAATTTGAATGTGATGAGATGAGGCTGTTTGTCCATCCTTGTTCACTTCTTTTGGTCATGACACCTGCCTTAGTTCGATGCCTATTTTTGTTACTATAATTAGTGAATTCTGATTATTACTTTTTATAAATAGTATATGCTACAAGTCTTAACAATTTTGTTGTCTTGCTAATCCAAAGAGGAAGACTAAGTTTTTGTGGAAGGGATTTGTTGTTAGTTGATAATGATTTAGAAGGAAGATTGTTTACTATTACTTTTTGTAGATCTACCTTTTATATTCATTTTATCTTTAGGTGTTTGCCCCTTGAAGAGTGACATGATCATGATCCGCATACCCATGATTCTGTCAATGACATTTAACCTATTATGAGATCATACCAAATCTATCTTCCCCCTAGCGCCGCCCCACCCCCTCCTCTCTCTCTCTGTGTCTCACACACACTTACAGACATGTCGAGGGATTTGAATCTTGATGATAGATACCATTTTGATGGTTGCCTGGTATGGTAAGATCCTGGATACAGGGGCATATGTCTCAGTGTTCCTTGGTGAAAATTAGCACAGAAACAAAGAGTACCAAGCATTATGTGGTTGGTGTAGGTCCAACAATATGCCCCAATATGGGGCAGTGTGCATCGTTTTGAGGTGATACAGCAAAATATGTGCACAGTTCTCACAATGCCACTTCATATTGGCCCTTGGTATATTGATAAATATCTGGTGTGCATGAGATTTCAATTCTTGAATATGTGCCTAAATGATGTAGGTACATACATAAATGTATGTAGGTATGTATGCATGTATTCATATATTTGGATGTGTGCATGTAACTCCATGTTCATGCACTTGTGCATGTCTTTATAGTCACACGTGCACATGGTAGCCTAGTGAGATAACCAAAATTTTGGATTCCAATGTGACAGCCTGATCAACTATTGCATGAGTACTGACGATTTTTTTGGCCTTCACCTTTAACTTAAAGTATGCAAAACTCATGACTAGTGATACCGACACAACCAAACAAACTTCTCAAGTTTATTCTTCTTTTCTTATAATTTTAGTCATTCTCGATTGTGATCATATACTTTAATTAGTATGTTTCCTAATATTCATTTTTTGGGCAACAAAATCAGTTGTTATCAGTGCACACTAATCGAAGATTGGGAAAACATTTTGCCTTTTTTCTTATACCTTAAACTTTGAATTTTACTTGAAGCCTTAGAGGACACTTTTTATCACAAATCCTGCTTTAGTTCTTTCTTGACAAATTGCACATCACTTTTATGCACACCTTAACTAATTAAATCTAGATGGAACCTTGAATAGTTTTCCAAAGTTGTGGTTTTGACCTTAGAATTTGTCTTATGTGGATCTATCTAGCTATTTTCACTATTTTGAAGTGGAATTGATGATTCTATGTTCCCTTTTGTTCAGATTTTGTACTTGAAGGAAGTAAAGGCACGCCATTTGAAGGTATATGATGTTTGGCTCATATTTCTTATTCTGCTCTGCAGAAAGAGTGTTGGCACTTTCTTTATATTTATTGGCACAATGCTTTGATTTATTTCCGTATATAGTAATACTCATTGCTTTAATCAGTTTGAGTAAATTAGATCATGTTGTTTCATTTGTTGCAAGCTTTCCTACTGTTTGTGTTGTCTGTTCTTACACTAATTTTTATGAAGGTGGATATTACTATGGAAAACTCAAGTTTCCACCTGATTATCCATACAAGCCTCCAAGTATCAGGTAATAAAGTCCTTAATACGAATTTTAATGCAGATTATTACCATCTGATTATTTGTTTATAGCTTGCAACATTCTCACGAAGATTTACCCTATCCTTGTCTCTGTGGGTTAAGCATGATCACTCCCAATGGACGTTTCGCCCTCACAAAAAGATCTGTTTATCCATGAGTGACTGTAAGTTTTGGATGAATAATGCTTTTATTGCTTTATTTTGTATTTTGGTGATTTTTAACATAACTTTATTGTGTATCAGTTCATCCAGAGTCTTGGAATCCAATGTGGTCTGTATCAAGGTAAGGCAACCAATGCATGAGGATGAAAATTCTCCATGAAGCTTAAGTATTAAACTTTTTACACTGTTCTGAACTTCCTAGGGTTGATTTAAGTGTCTTCATATATGTAACATGTGAACTTCTGTCAATCTAAAATTTAACGCTTTCTAAATTGACCTTAATATTTGTAAGGTAATGTTAGAGTTTTGTTTATATTGACTTTTTTTATATTACTTTCACTACAATCTAGAACATTTCTTGTAAAAGCTATGAAATCTATATATATATATATA